>BQNB010030002.1:5256-19906 GCA_026074375.1 Tanacetum coccineum
ATTACAATGCTTTATAAAAGAGACTACAAGAGCTTGAAAAAGTAAAATTACATTTAAGAAAAAATTGCATAAGCTATTTTACTAAGAAAAATTACAAGAAAAAGAGATATGATGAGTGAGTAAGGAGCTCGTATTTATAGCCACCAGGGAAGCTTCTATAGGCATGAGTCTGTTGTATGCTCCTCTTGATCTTATCCATCCGTTTATCTCAATCATTGGATACTCCTTAGTTACCGTTGGATTAGATTTTTGTCACACGGATTGCCAGCATGGCAATCCGTGATGTGACAGCTTGTGTGCTACTTTTGTGAGTATCTCTAGAGTAAAAAAATCCCATCCTTGTGTGTTACTTAGCATCCAACGTGGCATTCTTCATGTGGGTTTAAACCAATAAGGGCATTTGGTGATGTAATATTCTGCCAGCTCATTCCTTGTCACTTGAATTGACTTGTCACATGGTTCATTAGCATTTGCCCTTTATTTTAACTCAAGATAAATGGGGAAGAAGGAGATGAAAAGTGAAACGGTTTTTCCCGCTCACTTTTTTACCCTGTTATACGTTTAGGATATTTGACCAAAGGTTTGAGCTTGTTGACTGGGTAAAAGTCTATTTGACTTTGGGCTTGTACAAGGGAAAATGGGCCACAGGTTCCTTGTTTTTAGTTTTGGGCTTGGGAAATGTAAACAGGTTTTGGTATTGGTTTTAATAACAAAGATAACAAGTGTTAACTTTTATAAAGAAAAGTTAACGACCGTTAGGGCTTTTAAGGATTTTTTTTTGTGATTTGGTTAAAATTGAGGGACTGATTTGGGAATATTTTTAGGATTTGTCCTTTTGTGAGTTGACTTGGGTTTGACCAATGGTTAACTTTTGATAGCATTCTCTCGGCTCTTGTTTGCTCTTCCGTTTCCCGTGTCCGTGTTTGTCCGGTTTTGATCGTTTTCTTGTGATTTTTGCTTTATTCGTACCTACACAATTAAAAAGACAAAACAAGCAATATACAAGCCTTTTATGCACAGTTTTGGTCTTTTAAGGATCATTTTTGATATAAAACGGATATGTGTTTTCACACATATCAAAATTCCCCAAACTAAACAATTGCGTGTCCTCACGCAATATTACATGTTCTATAACCAAATACCTCAAAACCTCCCCAAACTAATCCTTTAAGAAGTAGTAAAGTCTTTTGTGGGGAGAGTCTCAAAATCACAAGTTATAAAACACCCCGCTTCCTATTTTTCAAAGATTTTTCTATTTTTATGATTTTTCATTATTAACATCCTACAACTTTCAACTTATTCTTGTGTGACATAATGTAATGCTTTCATTATTCATTTGATAACTTTTAGGATCACGGAACAAAAAGCACTTAAAGTGTCTAAAAAGATAAATTCATCATCCCTGATTTTCACTTCTCCATGCCAAGCTTATAAACAAGATCATTGTAAATTACAAGTCATGATGCTAACACTACTTATAAGAGCTAATTGTGTACTTACTTTTCCTCCCTTATTCCCTAATTTTATATCTCAAGATTTTATTAAAGTCATATACCCGAAGGCTCTTTTAGACTTTTATTTCGATACTTATTAATTCCAAAAATAAAGCGTAACGGTAAAGACGCAATAATTAGTTCCTAGCCATTTTGAAAAGTAAACAATGCCATCAAGATTAAGTCTACATCAAGGCGACCAAAATTTGGCTTTTATTCGGTTACTTAAGCAAGGTACCATTTATATCATATACCCTTAGGCTCTTTAAGACATAAATGGACCAATCTTATTTGCACCATATACCCTAAGGCTCTTTAAGGTACAAACAAGACAAAAATTAAGCAATATTATTGAACCTCGGTCCTTTAGAAGACTACAACATCGGTCGCGCCTCCGACAAGATGCAGCAAACATATTTCGACCTTGGATAACTACTATGTGCTTTATTTAGAAGACTGCAACATCGGTTGTGAGCCGGCGAGATACAGTAAACTTTTATTTAGCCCACAATTTTATTATTAGATTCTACTTACCCCATATACCCTAAGGCTCTTTAAGGGATAAGAAGATTATTTATTCATATGAAACATATAGTATGCCAAATTAAGTATTCCTGATGTATACTCTCTAAATCATAAAGAAACTGAAGAAAACTTTTGAGAACTAATTATTAACCGAAAAACCACACAACTCTACTTATTAACAATTATTATTATGGTGAAACAATCTAATGGGAGAAAAAGCCACAATATAACACCTATAAGCCTTAAAGAAATCCAACTATTCTATGTTTAACATTAAAACTTATAACTACTCTATCATTTCTTGTTCTTCACAATTTAAGATTTCTAATAAAGAAACTCGTGAATACTTAGCCTAAAAAGTTTAGGAGTAAGCTAAGATTAAAAATTGGTCGGGTCAAAATTTACTTTTGTTCTCACCAACGGAAAGCATACATTCGTGTCTTAAACACTTTTTTTCTTCTTTTTTTAGGGGGGCAAATTAAACTTAAAAATTTAAATTTTTTGCGGGAAAACGGGGTACGTGAGAACAACGGGCAAAAAGTAGGTAAGATCATATCGAAGATATACCACCCCATACTAAAAATAAACATTGTCCTTAATGTTTCCTAGACTAAGGCTTTAAAAACCCCATACTAGTCTTCAAAGAGTCAAATACATGGAGAAAGTATCAAGCAAAAATCTTAAGCCGTTTATTAAGTGTGTTAAAAGATAGATGTTAGTCGATAAAAATCTAGGATATTGGATTTCCCCAAACTAATTGCAAGCAACGGATAGGAAGCTCGAGTAAACCGGGATACAACACCGAACACGAGAGTCTTCAAAAATTGTTGGTTCAATCCTGCAAATAATCACAAGCACAAACAACAAAAATCGAAAGAGTACAAGCCTCATCACATCTCATTATTGTAAGAAAATAGAAAGAAGAAAGAAATGGATAAGCATGGGGTGCCTCCCACGAAGCGCTTTGTTTTTGGTAACCGAGTCACATAACTTGACTCGATCCCCGAATTTATTTGTCCTTGGGGAGAGTATGGAGATCCGGGACTACGTTAGGTGGTATGTCCCCTTCGAAATAATGTTTCACACGATGACCATTCACTTTGAAATTCGGACCATCGGGTTGAGATAATTCAATGGTTCCGTATGGAAAAACTTGAGTGATAGTGAAAGGTCCCGACCAATGAGTTTTAAGCTTTCCGGAGAATATCTTTAAACGGGAGTTGAAGAGTAAAACTTGATCACCAACATTGAAGATTCGATTCTTGATCTTTAAGTCGTGAAGCTTCTTCGTCTTCTCTTTATAAATCAAAGAATTCTCATAAGCATGATCACGAAGCTCATTAAGTTCATTCAGCTGAAGCTTCTGGTGATCACCTGCGGTTTTAAGATCGAAGTTAGCATGTTTTAAAGCCCAGTATGCTCTATGTTCTAACTCGATTGGCAAATGGCAAGACTTTTCATAAACAAGCTTGTAAGGCGTACAACCAATTAGTGTCTTGAAAGCAGTACGAAATGCCCATAAAGCATCGTCTAATTTGTCTGACCATGAGGCACGGTTTTCTCCAACCGTCCTTTCTAAAATATGTTTCAAACTGCGATTTAACACCTCCACTTGACTACTCGTTTGAGGGTGATAAGCTGTAGCTAAACGATAAGTGACCCCTTACTTAGACATTACTTTAGCAAAGTTGTCATTACACAAATGGGTCCCACGATCATTTATAATAGCTCTTGGTGTTCCAAATCGGGCAAACAGAGATTTCAAAAACTTAACTACAACTCTAGCATCATTTGTGGGGAGCGCCTTAGCTTCAACCCATTTTGAAAGATAATCAACAACTACGAGGATGTATTTATTTCCTTTTGAGGATGGAAATGGTCCCATAAAGTCTATGCCCCAGACATCAAAGATTTCACATACTTGGATGGAATTTTGTGGCATTTCATCGTGTTGTGAAATTTTTCCCTGACGCTGGCATGAATCACAGTTTTTCACTAACTCATGGGCATCTTTGTAGATTGTGGGCCAATAGAAACCGTCATCAAATATTTTCCAAGCGGTGAGATTGGCACTATGATGGCCCTCGGTGGGTCCTTCATGACAAGCTTTGAGAATATCAATAGCTTCTTGCCCATGCACACACTGTCGAATGATTTGATCCGCACAAGTCCGAAAAAGATAGGGATCGTCCCAGAAATAATGTTTGACATCCTTGAAAAACTTCCTCTTTTGTTGAGTTGACATTCTTTTGATGATAAAATTCCTCGCATGGAAATTTGCATAGTCAGCAAACCATGAGGTACTTTTACAAGAAATAACTCCAAGAGTTTCTAAAGGAAAATTTTCATTAATTTTCTTTTTTTCTAACACATCCTTATGAGGATTCTCAAGTCTAGATAAATGATATGCCGCGAGGTTTTCAGCTCCTTTCGTGTCAACGACTTTGAAATCGAATTCCTGAAGGAGGAGAACCCACCTTAGCAATCTTGCTTTGGCATCTTTTTTGGAAAAAAGGTACTTAAGGGTAGAATGGTCCATATACTATGCTTTTATTCATGATGAGGTATGACCGGAATTTTTCGAAAGTGTACACCACAGCCAACATTTCCTTTTATGTTGTGGTGTAGTTTGATTCCGCCTCGGTCATTGTTTTGCTTGCATAATGTATCGGCCTAAAGTGCTTCTCAATTCGTTGCCCCAGAACCGCACCTATGGCATAATCGCTTGCATCGCACATATGCTCAAAAGGCTGGTCCCAGTCGGGGGCAATCAGAATTGGAGCTTCAGTTAATTTCTTCTGTAAGGTTTGAAAAGCTTGAATACATTCCTCATAGAAAATAAAAGGAGTGTTTTTCTCAAGGAGATGTGTCATGGGTCGAGAAATCTTTGAAAAGTCTTTGATAAATCTGCGGTAAAAACCTGCATGTCTGAGAAAATTCCTAATACCTTTGATGGTAGTTGGGTGAGGTAATTTAGCAATGACGTCTATTTTGGCTTTGTCCACTTCTATTCCTTTCTTTGAAATTTTGTGTCCAAGTACGATGCCTTTTTTCACCATAAAATGGCTTTTTTTTCCCAATTTAGAGCTAAATTAGTGTCTTCACACCGTTTAAGCATCTTCTCTAAATTGGAAAGGCATGTTGAAAAAGAATTTCCGAAAACTGAAAAGTCATCCATGAAAACTTCCATTGTCTTTTCAATCATATCATGGAATATGGCTATCATACACCTCTGGAACGTGCCTGGTGCGTTGCATAAGCCAAAAGGCATGCGGCGATAAGCAAGCGTTCCGTATGGGCAGGTGAATGTGGTCTTTTCCTGATCTTTTGGATCGATTGGTATTTGAAAATAACCTGAGAAACCATCGAGGAAACAGTAGTATTCATTTCCTGCGAGTCTCTCAAGCATTTGATCCATAAATGGCAAAGAGAAGTGGTCTTTCTGGGTAGCTTCGTTCAACTTGCGATAATCAATACAAACTCTACATCCTGTTACAAGTCTAGTTGGTACTAACTCATTTTCATCATTGGTCACTACGCTCATCCCTCTTTTCTTTGGCACACAGTGCACTGGGCTCACCCAAGGACTATCCGAGATTGGGAATATCAATCCAGCGTCAAAAAAAATTTCAACCTCTTTCTTAATGACATCATGGATCTTTGGATTAACCCTTCTCTGATGTTGGACTACTGGTTCATAGTCTTCTTCCATTATAATTTTATGAGAACAAAATTCCGGGTTAATACCCTTAATGTCAGAAAGTTTCTAAGCAATTGCTTGCTTTCAGGACTTTAGAACCTTTATGAGAGCGGTCTTTTCATCGACACTCAAATCTTTGGCAATTATGACTGGTAACTTGTTGTTGTCTTCCAAAAATGCATATTCGAGATGAGGCGGTAAGTCCTTAAGTTCAACCTCAGGAGGTTCATCAATTGAAGATTTGGCAGTTTTGGCTTCACACAGTTTAAGTTCCTTTCTGATTTCTGGCAAATAATTTCCTTGGTTCGGAGGTGGTGAAGGATCACTATTAAGGAGTGCTTCGAGAATAAGAATGTCCCCTTCTGGGTCATAATAGGATTCATCAACTTCCGGTGAAGTTGGATCGTCGGCTAGAGCAAGAAAAGCATCAGCTTCTTCTAGAAGTAGAAAATCACTATCCCCGAAAGGAGTGAGAGTCGGAGAAGAATTTGAAACTATCGGGTCATATCCGGGAGTGGGATTGCCACTGGCGATCACGTCTGAAAATCCTAGAACTTCCTGAGAATACTCCTCACAAGCTAATTCAACAACGTCGATTCGATTCGCCATCATATCATTATAATTAACTGAGTATCTCGAAGTTTGATCAAGATTATAAGTAATGGCCTCATTTCCTACTCGAAGGGTTAATTCACCTTCGTACACGTCTATCAAAGCACGACTGGTCTTAAGAAAACACCTCCCGAGAATTAGAGGTACTCGAGGGTCTGGTTCAAAATCTACGACCACGAAGTCGGCTGGAAACTGGAATACACCAACTTTAACGTTGACATCTTTAGCAATACCAATTGGTCGTGAGATCGAACGGTCCGCTAGTTCTAGTGTCATGCACGTTGGAGTCAAGTCTGGAAGGTTAAGCTTTTTCCACATGAAAAAAGGCATGAGATTTATGCTAGCGCCAAGATCGGCCAAGGCTAAGCACTCATCCATTCCAGGAAATTTACATGGAATAAGGAATCTGCCGGGGTCACCAAGTTTTTTGGGTAACTTGTTAAGTATGACCGCCGAGCAATGTTCGTTCAAAGGGGTCCTAGCCATCTCACTAAGCTTTTCTTTATTTCTAATTAAGGCTTTAAGAGTTGAAGCAAACTTGGGCATTAGAGTCAAAGCATCTATGAAACTAATTTTGAAACTCATATCTTTGAAGATTTCGTAGAATTTCTCTTTTTTTTCATTAGCATTTTCATAGTACCTCTCATCATTTCGCCTTGAAGGATAAGGAATTGACGGTTTTGGTTTAGGAATCGATGCACTAACTGGAGCAATATCTGGCTCAGAAACTGGATTTTGTTTTTCAACTGGGACAACCGGAGGTTGGACATCTTCAGTAATTCTGTTATTAGTAGGAAAAACCGTGTCCTTTGTCACCTCGATTCTATGTTCCACTACTTTAGGAGAAGAAGTAGGAATCGTAGGTCCTTGATAAGCAGTACCAATTCTGGTAGTAATTCCCTTCAAGTCTTCCTTCGGGTTAGTAACTGTGTTACTTGGAAGAGAACCTGAATTCGAAGACGAAGCGGTATTGAAATTTACGAACTTAGAAAGCATTTCCGTTAAATTTGTCATCTGGTTTTGTAAACCTTGGCCCTGATTTTGCATATTTCTCAATACAGCATCATTAGCCTTGACATAATTCTCAAAATCGGTCTTTGAAACACCTTGCATTTGCTGAGTAGGAGCTTGATAAGGTTGAGCTTGGTACACTGGTGGTTGACTAGTCGGAGGTTGATACACTTGTCCTTGATAAAAGTTATTTCCACGGTTTTGATTGAAATTGGTTCCTCGATTTTGGTTGAAATTATTTCCTTGATTCTGATTGAAACGGTTTTGATTGTTTTGAATCGGAGGAAAACCAGGAGGTCGGGATTTGTTTGTAAAACCATCGGAGGTCTAGAATTGGTATTTCCTTGATTAAAATTGGCTGCAGCAGCTTGTGAAACGTACTCTTGAATGTTGTCTCGATAAACGTTGCCATCGGTGGCTGGACAATTTCTATAAGAATGAGCACCTCCACAAGTTACACAACTCTGCTCGACCGCTTTTACGGGTGCGGGAGCTTGGGCTTTTTGTTTGTCGATAAGCATAGTCTTCATCATATTCTTAAGTTCAGAAACTTCGGTTGTAAGAGGCTGCAACACTCTGGTGAAATTCCGGGAGTAGATGAATTTGAACTCACTTTAGCAACGACTGCCTTGTTTCGTGAATTACGAACCTTGGATTTACTCTCGATAATTCTCAAGCATTCACGAGGCCCTCTTATCCAAATATTCCACCCGCAGCGCATTCATTGAATTCTTGATCATTAGCATTCAAAGCATTGTAAAACGTATCCAATTGATGTAATTCTGAAAATCCGTGATGTGGGCATGCTCGAAGAAGGTCATTAAATCGATCCCAAGCCTCATAAAACGATTCGTCAAATCTTTGTTGAAATCTCGTGATTTCGTTACGAAGATTTGTCGTTTTTGAAGGAGGAAAGAATTGATTAATGAATTTTGAAACAAGATCATCCCATGTCAAAATCGATCGAGGAGGTTCTTTTTCTAGCCAAATCTGGGCTGAACCTTCAAGAAAGCTTAATCGACGTGCTCGGGACGTCCGGGAATCTCATTGTTGAAGTAATCTTATTGAAATAACGGATGTGAGCATGTGGATCCTCTTTATCATGTCCGAAAAACTGTTTGTTTTGAACAAGATTGATCAAACCATGCTTTAACTCAAAGTTAGCATTGATTTCGGGAATTACAATTGCATCCTCGTAACCCTCGGTGGGTGCTTGGAGCAATTGTGTCATTGTCCGGTTATCAGCCATCGGAACTAATGGAGGATTAACAAAAGGTTCTTCTAAATGAAATGGTTGAACAATAGCCTGTTGGCTTTGTTGTTGACGGTTACGGTTGCGGGTTTGAGAGCGAGTGCGCATGCACAAAGTAGAAAAAGGAAATTTATACTAAATTTAAACTAATTTTTATTATTTTTTAATTTTATTGTTTTTTTTAATTATTTTAACAAACTAAATTAACGGATAACGAAAAGACAACTTAAACAAAATAATCAAATTTACTTCACGGTAGCTCTTAAAATTTTTTACTTTTTAAGGTGAGCCGTACTTCGTAAATGACACAAATGGCAAGTTTTGAAATCTTTTATTCGAGTTGGGAACTTATTATGATAATACCTCAATTGAAGGTATTATTTGTTGGTGTTCATTTACCAACTTATTTTATTTTATTTTATTTTTTTTATAGAATTTTTTTTATATTTTTGATTTTTTTATATATATGAGAATTATACTAAGAAAGAAAAGGAAAATATTTTTTTTATATTTTATATTTTTTAACAAAAACAAAACTTTTACAAATGAAAGGATCTTCAAATCTAATCAACAAACTTCAAACGATAGAATCTTAATCACAAATCCCTGGTAACGGCGCCATTAATCACAAATCCCCGGCAGCGGCGCCAAAAATTGATTCGCTAGAATCTTATATATACGTAAGAGTAAAATATAATATATGATGGAAAATTACCAGTTTACCCTTGAGGACAAAGGTGAAAAGGAAAATCTTCACAAATATATATAAATATAATACGTATATAAACCGGAAAGTATGATTCCGGGTGTTTTTCCCCAAACGACTTGTGAGAAATTGAAACCCACGTTGATGTTACGGACAATGAATTGAAGACAAGATGATTTGATTATTAATTTTAAATTTAAATAAACATATATTACAAAATTAAAGCACGAAAAACTAATAACGGGAACCAATATTTTAACTTAATAAACGCAAAACGGGACCCTAACGGAGGGTCAAAAACCTAAATTTCTAAAGAAGATAAACCCAATTTAAAATTTTCCTTTTTAAATGGACTCTATTTGACTAAAAAGTAAGTTTAAAGAAAACTAGAACAAAAACGGAGTTGGATGAGCGTTAAACACGAAAAGGGAAGGCGTCGAAATCCCGTTCTTTAAAAAACGAAATTTTTGCAAATTAGAACCTACGAAAGCAAAACTAATTTTCCTATGAACTTTATGATAAAAGAAAATTTTCTAAAAAAGATTAATATTTTTTTGATTATTTTTCTTTTTTTTGATTTTTTAAAGTTTTTAATGAAAATAAATGTTTTAAAAATACTAAACGAACTATAAAAATTCTAGAAAAATTACAGAAAACAGCTTGAACTAATTAGACCCTATGAAAAATAAGCTTGATATCACAGCTTATAGAAAAAGCCACGAAATAAGCTATAACAGCTTATTAGGCTTATTAGGGCCAAATGTGTATAAAGAATAAATGGTGTAAATGTATAACGAATAAGACCCAAGGGCGCAGTGGTAGAGTGTGTGTTAAAAGGGTTGAACTGGGTAGAGGTCCCGGGTTCGAGCCTTGCTCACCCGGGCTTCCCTAGTTTCCTTTTTTAAAATAAAAAACTTAAAGAACAAAGTTGTTGATAAGCTTGAGCTTATCAACTTTAACAAAATCACTTTTTTCTAAAACTTACAGATTAAGTGAAACAGTTAATTGACAGCAACTTAATTTTAAAAGAAAACTTAAAAAAACTAACTCTTAGCTAGGACTTAAGCTAATAAGCAATCTTAAAACTTAAGAAAAACTAAACTAAACTAAAACAAACACTTAAAGCTAAAACAGAAAAAGCTGAGAGCAAAAGAGCTTATTGCTTAATAAGCTAATGAGACTGACTCAGCTATGCTGAGTCAGTGCAGCCCCTACACAAGCTACTTTAAGCTTAATTGTAAACCTCAAAACTGAACCTTAAGCTAAAAAAACTTTGCTAAACCTAAAACTAGACCTAGGATACTACTTATAACAGCTTATTAAAAACATTTTGAAGGTTATTAAGCCCTAGAAAAAGCTACTTGAAAAGGGCTGTTATAGTTTAACTACTTTTTGAAAAACATTGATAAAAAGAGAAAATAAGTTGCATTCAATGATTTAAGCTGAGAAATGAAAAACTAAGACTTAATTAAGCTATTATAGGCTGAAACTAAACTAACTACCAAATTTGAGCTTAGTTTAAGCTAAAAACAGTCTAATGCCAAACACCCCTTTAATTTTTGAATTGCAACTTAAAAACTAAATCAGACCCTAATAAGCTATAAAAAGCAAAACAGATTGATAACTAAACATATTTAAGACAAATAAGCAATGATCAACATAAATTAAGTACTAATAAGCAATGAAATAAGCTATGCTATTTTTTTGGTTTTTAACAGTTTATGAAGAAAAACAACTAAAAATGAGTTTTAACCTAAATTTTTAACTAAATAAGCATCAACTAAGTATAATAAGCACAGATAAGCTATTTCTAACAATCACAATCTAAAAATAAGCAGAATTAAGCAAATAAGCAGTAAAATAGTAATTGAGAAGAAAATTAAAAAGAGTAAGAGTACCTTTGTCCTTTGCTTAAACAAGGGCTGAAATGCTCAAATGAGCTTATTCTACAAGCTCTGGCTTATTAGGAATAAGCCAGTAAGTCCATAAGCCCATCCATGTTTGGCTTATCATCCATTAATCAAAAGCTTTGGAAATTTGAGAGTGAGTTTAACAGCCCAAAAGCTTAGTTAAGCTTGTTAAGCTTAACTGAGTAAGAGATTAGCTTATTAAGAAAATTGAGCTTATTCAGAGCTTATTTAGTTGAAACAGTAACAAAAATAGTTGAAATTTAGAACATGAATTAAACTTTTAAAATTGAATTTCATTAATATAAAAGAGATTACATTACATTGAAAAGAAGATTACATAAGTTGATTACAATAAGCTGATTAAAACAGTAAATAAGCTAAATCTAAAATTACGCTACTCCTAGATATCTTTCTTATGAATGAAGAGCCCCTATTTATAGGCAAATGAAGAAGGTTCTGGGTCTTCATTGTGTGTTTCTTTTGTGAGAGGAGTGGAGAATGATTCCTTGATCTACAATCTTGGTCGTGTGATCATTCTTGCTCAACATTTCTTCAACTCTTGTCCCTTAGATTGAATGTGTGTGCTCTTGAATTGCCACGCTGGCACGATGATGTTGACATGAGTAGGAGTGATAGTGATTGTGTACGGAGTAGGTGCAGGGGAAATGAGGTGGGGGATGAATGAACAATAAACGGGATTGGGCGGTAAAATTTGTTATCATTCTGACTTTTTGACCGGGGTTATTGGGAGGGTTGACTTAGGCCAGGGTTAATAACAAAAGGGTTTGGGCCGGGTATTCAGGAATGGGCCTGGCTTGGTTTAGTTATAAGAAGGTTAACGGGTGTTAACTCTTATAAATAAGAGTTAACACCGTTAGGGTTTAGGGATTATTTTTGTAACTTTGTTTGACTTGAAGGGTTATTTTGGGAATTTTTGATTTTGTCTTTTTGTGTTGACCATGTTTGACTGAAGGTTGACTTGAGTTGACCACTGTTGACTTTTGATAACATTCTCCCGGCTCTTTATGTGCTCTTACGTTCCCGTGTCCGTGTTTGTCTAGTTTTAACCGTTTTCTTAAGATTTTTGCAATATCTGTACCTACACAATCACAAAGACAAAACAAGCAATATTCAAGCATTTTAAGCACAAATTTGTCTTTTTAGGGCCTATTTTGATATAAAACGGATATGTGTTTTCACACATATCAAGTACCATTATCATTCTAGTTAAGAGCTTGCAATTTGAGCACTTTGCATTTCTATAAGGTCCTAGAGAATCACTTTGAGGTGTTGAAGGTCCTGTAGAATAACTTGGAGTCGTTGAAGCTCCAAGAGAAGCGGCCAGTAGACGGACTCGTTCCTCATTCCATAATTTTTTTTACATCTAAACTCGTTTTTTCAAGGCTGTTAAAGAGTAAAGAAAATAATTTTTAACAACTAACCAAATTATTTATATATTACACAAATAAAAAAACATGTAATTGTTTACCTTTGATAAAAGACATGCATAATACAGTTGACCACGAGTGTGAGGTTGATAAGATTCTCGCAAAACTACATCTTCTTTTCCACAACGACACGTAAAAGCTTCGTGTTGCAACATCTTCATAATAACAGTGTGTGTGTGTTTTGATGGTTAAGTTGTGATGATAAGAGTGTTTGTTATGTCGGTTGTTAGGATATAAGTGTGTGATGTGTTGGTGGTTGTGAGGATAAGATTTGGTTTTATGATAAAGGTATGTGATGTTTTCCCGAGGACATGTCCTTGGGAAACACTTAGTCATTCTGACTAAAGGGGTTTTTTGGCGGTGAGTTTTCCCGTCAACGTTTTCCCGAGAACATGTCCGCAGGAAACACTTAGTCGTATTGACCAAAAGCTTGAACAAAATACTATGTCGAACCCATATCGAATTTTTTGGCGGTGAGTTTTCCCGCCAATGTCCCGAGGACATGTCCTCGGGAAACACTTAGTTGTTTTGACCAACGATACCATCTCGACTCCTGCGTTGAACATCTCATGTATAACAATACCATCTTGACACATCTGTTAAACATTCTATGTATAACGATAGCATATCGAATCATCCGTTTCAAATGTCTTATAAAAAAGAATGAGTTTAGAGCAAACAATGTTGGGAATCCTTCCAGGATTGCATTGGGATCTATGTTTAAGAAAGACTTGGTCTTTTGATTTTCTTTTCTTTTCTTTTTGGTTCCTTAAACATCTCATGTATAACGATACCATCTTGACTCATCCGTTGAACATCTCATGTATAATGATAGCATCTCGACTCCTCCGTTGAACATCTCATGTATAAGAATACCATCTTGACTCCTCTGTTAAACATCTCATGTATAACGATACAATCTCGACTCATCATTGAACATCTCATGTATAATGATAGCATCTCGACTCCTCCGTTGAACATCTCATGTATAACGATAGCATCTTTACTCCTCCAATGAACATCTTATGTATAACGATACCATTTTGACTCCTCCGTTGAACATCTCATGTACAACGATACCATCTCGACTCATCCGTTTAACATCACATGTACAACGATACCACATCGACTCCTCCATTTAACATCTCATGTACAACGATATCACATCGACTCCTCCGTTGAACATCTCATTTATAGCGATAACATCTCGAATCCTACGTTAAACATCTCATGTACAACGATACCATCTTGACTCATCCGTTTAACATCTCATGTACAATGATACCACATCGACTCCTCTATTTAACATCTCATGTACAATGATATCACAAAGACTCCTCCGTTGAACATCTCATGTATAACGATAGCATCTCAACTCTTCCGTTGAACATCTCATGTATAACAATAGCATGATGACTCCTCCGTTGAACATCTTATGTATAACAATACCATCTTGACTCCTCCGTTGAACATCTCATGTATAACGATACCATCTCGACTCCGTCGTTGAACATCTCATGTATAACGATAGCATCTCAACTCCTCCGTTAAACATCTCATGTATAACGATACCATCTCGACTTCTTCGTTGAACATCTAATATATAATGATAGCACATCGACTCCTCCGTTAAACATCTCATGTATAACGATAGCATCTCGACTCCTTCGTTGAACATCTCATGTACAACGATACCATCTCGACTCATCCGTTTAATATCTCATGTACAACGATACCACATCGAATCCTCTGTTTAACATCTCATGTACAACGATATCACATCGACTCCTTTCGGTATTGGTTTGGTCCTCGGTTCATGGTGCCTAAATCGGTCTCGGTCCGGTCCTCAAAATTCTTACCCCGACGACATGTTGACCCTATTTCGGACCGGACCGACCCTATTTCGTCTCGGTCCTCAGTTCGTGGTTTAAAACTTATTATATGTTTTTGTAACATAATTTTAAATAAAAGTAATTTTTTTAAACTAATTATA
>BQNB010030002.1:27913-55279 GCA_026074375.1 Tanacetum coccineum
TTTCTATCTCTTTTTTTTCATTTATATCTTACATACACACACACACTTTTTTTTATAAACTCTCTCCCTCTCCAAAATTTCTGGCCGCCCCTCCCAGCCACCGGCCGCCGCCGGAAAACTTTTCCGGCGGGATTTTCCGGCCAACCCCAAAAACGAGCTCCATCTCCGGATCTCTCCGATCCCCTACTCCACACTCCTCCACGCGCCGCACCTTCCCCCATCTCCACCATCACCACGGCTAACAGCCGTGGCTATACACCACCAGCAACAACACCATCATCATCATTATCAACCATCATTATCATCATACACCACCACCACAGCCGCCACTAGAGGGTGCGTGTGGTGGTTGTATATAACCGCCATGAGGGGTGGTACCACGAGGGTTCATTTTGACAGCCGCCACGACCCACAAGGGTGCGTGGGGTGTCGGGTCAAACCACCCGCCAAGGGTGTGTTTTGGTTATGCAAAACAGCCCAAGGAGGCGTTTGTCGTGGGTTCGCAGCCGGGTCGGGCCGGGTTGTGGTTTTTACAGCCGCAAGGGAGGGTGTATGTGTTTTGTTTTTATGGTGAAACCCACCACTAGGGTGGTTGTTTATTCGGCTGTGACAGAAAACCCGCAAGGGGGTGTTCGTTTATCGGGTCAGCCACAAAGGGGTTGTTAGCCAAGGGGTTTCGTGCGTTTGGGGTGGAGGTTATAAAGAGGGTGTTTGTTTGTTGAGGTTCTCCTCCACTTGGGGCGTGTTTGGTAGCCAACGCCACCATGAGGATGGTGGGTTCGGTGGATAGCCACCAAGTATTGGTGTGTTTAGTCGTAGGACAACGATTAGGGTCCGCTTGGTGTTAATAGCAGCAAGCTAGGAGTGTCGGGCTGTGGTTCTGAATCGGGTCACATTGGGTTGTAATTCCATTGATTAGGGTACGATTGATCCGTGTGGAAATGTCAACAAGAGTGCGTTTGGTTCAACGAAACAACGAGGGTTTGTTTAGTTATACTTTGACAAATGAAAATAACGTAAGTTTTTAACAAATATTAAAACTGGATAAATAATAATTGGTGGTTTAATCGGTTAAATAAATATAAGACTTATTAATTTGGTTTGATTTAAGTATAATGATATATATATATATATATATATATATATATATATGGTACATCTAAAAACGCGAGCATTGAAATATGGAAATGGTGTAGTCAAATTTATATACTTATATAGTATTAATCCCGTAAGAATCCTTTCCAAAATACTTCTCAATCAAGAGAAATACGATGAAATTATATAAACTTTCTATATCTATTAATGGTCCGCTGCAGTTTTTGTCTGTTTTTGGTCATTTAAGCTCGTTTTTAGAGGTAAAAGATATGTGTAATTAAGCACATATCACTTATCCAAATCAGCAGTTTAACTTGGATTTGAAAGTCAAATTTTAAGTAGCACTTAGAAAAACTTGTAAAACTAAGCTTAAGGCTTTCAAAAAACTTAAGAACAGCTTATACAAGCTTAAATGAGCTCTTGAATTTGGATTTTTTAAAACCTTAAGGGTTTTTTACAACAATAAGCCAAAAACTTATGTTGTGCCAAACACCCCTTTAAGAAAATAAAAACCTTTTTAAGACTGTTTTAAAGAGATTTAAGCTGGGGCTTCTAAAAACAGATGATCATATGAACATATTAAGCATTAATGAGCAATTATCAACAGACATTAAGCACTTAAATAAGCTGAAGAAGATCAAGCATGAATAATTGATTCAAAAACTTAAACTAAAGATAATTAAGCATACATTAACACTAATAAGCAAGTAAAGACAGAAATAAGCCACAAATAAGCAATGCTACAGTGATTTTGCAAAAATTGGAAAAAGAGAAAACTTACTTAAACCCTTGTTTAAACAGGGCAATTAAGGCAGTCTACAAGCTCTAGCTTGTTAAAAGACAAGCCGGTGGGTCTATAAGCTCTTCCATTATAAGTTTATCTTTCATGATTTAGCTGAGGTAATTTAAGGGGTGAGCTTATTTTTATGATTTTCTTAACACATCTTTATGATTTTCTGAAAACGGATTGTACAAGTTACAAAGAGCTTAAATGAGCTTGAACAAGGCTTTTAGAACATGAAACGTAAGAACAAGCTTATACTTTAAAATACCTTAAACTTTGATTAATTTAGAAAAACGTTACAATACTGAAATTAAAGACATAAAACTAAAAAGAACTTGCAAATTAGATGATTAAAAAGTTAGAAAAAAATGAGTGATGCCTTTGAAGGCTTACAATACGTCCTATTTATACTAAGCATTCTAGGTCTTTATTTATGCTCTATTGTCTTCTTTCTTTTGTGTTTCTTTTGTGAGAGAAAACACAAGTGTGTTTGTTGTGTGAAGGGCTCAAAGTCTTCAATCTTGGCCTTTGATAATCATATGTGAGCCCTTGATCTTGTGAATATGTGTTGGATTGCTAACATGGCAATGCACCATGTGACTAGGGCTTTAGTGGAGGTGAGGGTAAGGTTTTATCCTTGGTGTTAATGGAGTTGCAGGGTAAAAGGAGAAGGATGGACCCGTGACTAGAAAAAGGGCGGGAAAGGGTGTTATACCCTGTTTTGTATAAAGCAGGGGTAAAGTTTGGTGTGTTGCCAACTTTGGCCCCTCAACCATATAAGTGTTATTGCAAAACTAGTCCTTGTGGCATAAACTTTGTAGAATTGGCAGAAACAGCCCCTCCAAGTTTTATGTAGTCTTGCAAGACAAGTCCTTGTGATGTATAACTTTAAGGGCTTGGCAGATTTAGCCCTTGAAGTTATTAATACCATTTTTGCACTTTAAATCCTAGGAATTCAAGTTTGATAACTTGACAACTTTAGTCCATAAAGTTGTATTTCCTTTGACTTTGACTTGACTTTACTTTGTCGGGGTCGACTTTGGCTTTGACTTTGGCTTCTTTTCACGCTCTTTTCAGTCTCGTGCTCGGTTTTGTCGTTTTTAGCTTTGTTTTTGTCCTTTTCTTGAATATCCGTTTCCTGCACAATACAAATGCAAAACATACAAATAAAATGTATTTTTGGTACGTTTTAATGGAAAATGGTATGTGTAATTAAGCACATACCACCGGGCCAGCCCAATGTATTGCTAGCCCATGAACAACATAAATATGGCCCAATGCATATCTGGCCCAATAAGTATATTACAAAGTGAGTTTGAAAATCTAAAGGAAGAATGTGACGTCATAGTCACATGACAAGGAAATTATTTCCTCCAAACTCACGTGCGAACCCACTAACTTGATTGGGCAAATAGAAATTGGCCACGTCGACAAGACAAAAGTATTAACTGAATTCATTTCAAATTGCAATGTTGTTTGAGAGCAAGTTGACCGTACGGATGAAAGTTATGCTTACAAGTTACACTACTCAATAAGTCCACGTGTCATAACTCTACCGGTGGATCAATATTTTTGGCAGACCCTTATCCGTGTGCTCTCATTCTCAATCCCATCCGCTCCCCTCATTTTTCATCATCTAGGAAGTTAGTTTTTAGTTTAGTGTAGGTTTAGTTTTAGCTTATTTCTGAAAATATAATCTTAGCTTATTTTAGTAATAGCTTATCATAGCTTAATGTAAAGCTGTTTTCCAACTTATTTTAGTTTATGTAACGTGATTCGTTCTAGCTTATTGAAGTTAATGTTTAAAGTGCTTATTACTTTTGTTTTCTTTAAGAATGCTATATTGAATTTTAAGTTTTCTCTCTCAGCTTATAATCGAGCTTATTACAGATCTGAAAAGCTTTTCGTTAGCTTATCTCAGATTAGATTCTAGCTTATATGTTTAAAAAGTAAATCGAATTTGGCTTGTTTATTTTGTTAAGGTTGCGAACAAATATCAAAGTGCTTATTTCGTCTTCTTGATAGCTTATTGATGTTGAAGATTTGCTTATTTATTTTTGATAATTGCTTGTAAGTTTAGATATCGCTTGGTTTTATTAAAATCTCATTTAGACTCTAGTTTAGATTTTAGCTTATAAAGTGCTAGTTTTCGTTTTTAGCTTATTTCGATCTTATGTAGTTTAGATTATTTGGCAATCTTTTTAATTACTCATTGTAATCTGTTTGAATTCGATTTATAGATTTGTTTCACTATGTGCCTAATCCATTTTGTTACTGCTTATTTGAGTACTCAGCTTATTTGGGTTTAAGCTCTTTTAGCTTATTGCAAAAAGTTGTTTTGCTAGCTCTTAATTTCCTGAATTGTAAATTTTTCATTTTATTGTAATCTCGTTTGGGTCACGTAGATAAGTTTGGGCTTTAGTTTGCTGTTGGGCCGCTTGGTTTGTATAAATCTGAATTGGGGCCTCATTTGGTTTGTTTAATGTGGATTAGAGTTGTATATATTGCATTTGTGTTATAACTGTTTTTATATAACAGTTTGAATTTTGCTTTGTGACTTTTGGTATCGGTCAACTCACGAGGCGCGGAGCTTAAGGGTTTATTTAGCTAGACCGAATTTGATTATTTGCTTTAGCTAAATAAATCGGGTGGTATTCGTTTAATTGCGGGTCTTTAACTCGGTTCCATTTTCTATCATTTTTCAATTAATTACTGTAAAAATGTTTTGCTTTACTTATTTGATCATTATGAGTAGCGAGTAGTTTAATTAGTGCTTGTTAAGTGAAATTGTGGTTTAAGATTTAAGTTTGGATTTGAAAAAGGTTTAATTGATTAATAATTTTGGATTATTTAGATTGGTGGTTTAAATATTTTAAAGGGCAAATTCCGGAAAAATGGTTAAACTACACATCTAGTAATTATTTTCTTTTTAAGAGATCATTTTCAAAATAAACCAACATTGTGAGAAAATTATCTTTTTTAAGGATTATAATTCGTTAATAAACCTAAATTCACTCTTAAAGAACATTTCACGTCACTTAGCAAGCATATTTGTCATTTTTTTAGATCAATTTTAGTATAATCTTATAGTTTTAAATCTTAGAATTAATATTAGTTTAATTTTTAGTATAAAAATAGTTTAAAACCAAAACCAAAAACTTTTATGACAATCAAGCTCGATTTACAACTTGAACGTAGATTTCCATTCACCTCTCGCCGAGGAAAACGATACCCGTGTTGATTACTTTTTATTCTTTCCTAAGAATAATTTGTATGATACTTAGCTTGCGTATACGTATATGTATTTTATAAATATATATATTATATATCTGAGGGTTTATTTGATATATGCGTGTGAAAACGACCTACATCAAAATGGCGCCGCTGCCGGGGAGAGGTGTAGCGATTTTTACGGGATTGTTCGTGTTCGAGCCTTGAAGATCCTTTCTTCGAAAAGTTTATTTTCGTTCTTATAAAAAATATAAAAATCCAAAAATATTTTTCTTCTTATTTTTATTTTTCCTTTTCTTTTATAAATATTAAAAATACCAAAAATATTTTTTATTAATATTATCTTTATAAAAATCTTCAAAAATATTCTCCTTTATCCTCTTATTTCATTTAATTCTTATCTTCTTATCCGTTTAATTCTTCGACATGTCTTCGTATAAACATTTTGGTTGCTCGTGTTGTGGAGGTCCATTTAATGGTGGAAACTGTCCGAGCTATAGCAGTGTAGGATCCGGAAATGAGTTTGTCTATGACCCAAATCCTTATTCTTATAATAAAGCACCGAACTTCTTAAACCAACCTCCACAACACCAATACGAGACATACTCGTGTGAATTTTGTGGAGGGAACTCTTATCCGGGTTTCGATTGTGAAACAGGGAACACACCCGTCTTTGATCAGGGTCCCTGTTACAATCAAGACTTTGGATTTAACCAACCTCTACATTATTTTCCGAGTCAGCCACAATAATTTCCTTGTAGTGAAAATTGCGGGGTTCCTCATAAAAATTTCCAATGTCAACCGATGAACCAAAATTATGATCCTAATTTTTGTTATAATCCGTTTTATTCTGGTTTTGACCAATATCAACCCCCGCAATTTTTCATCACTCGTCAACTTCCTCGGAGATCGAATAAGGATATGTTGCTAGAAATACCAAAGCTAATTAAAAATAATCGAACCCTTTTTAATAGCAATATTTTTCCTCATGAAGAAATTAGTATGAGAGTATTGTTGGCTAAGGAAAGAATTCTCAAATTAATTCAAGATTGGGACGAAAAGCAAATTAAACCATGGAGTTTGCTGAAATTGCTACTTCAACTTTCTAAAGATTCACGAACTATTAATGAAATTTTGAAACAACGTGAAGAAAAACGTATTGAACGTGAGCAAGCGGCTAATCTGGCAGTTCAAAAAGAGCAAAAGGAGCAGGCAGCTCAAAGTTTTACTTCATATTGGAATTTTCCTATTATTGACGACGATGATGAATACACTATTCAATATAAGGAATATTTAGAGAATTCGTCTAAAGCAATCACACCGACTTACCAACCGAGGAACTCGAGGACTCTCTCATCATGGGGGACGAGCATCTTAGCATTATTCCTGAAAAGGAATCAGACGAATTCATAAAGTCTAGTGTTGAGGACCTTGTTCCAATCCTAGGTGAGTCCAAGGATATTCTCGAGGGTGATAGTGATTCTGATTTACCTTCTTGTGATGATTTTTCTCCCATTAAAATTCCTGAGGGAAATTCCGTGACTTTCTCTAACCCTCTCTTCGATTCAAATAATGATTTTACCTCTAGTAATGAAGAGTCATTTTCCGATGAGGACATTCTGGAAGACAATGTTAAAATTTACTCGAACCCTCTTTTCGAATTCAATGATGAATATATCTCTTGTGACGTAAATCCTCTTTTTGATGAGGTGTTAGAGGACATCGAGAGTAAGGACTCCTATGTTCCTAAACTTGATGAGCTGGACTTGCTAGTCACCCCTCTTTCCGATGCTAATGAGGATGAGTGTTTCGACAACGGGATTTATGAGTGTTTCGTTTTATTGTAATCTCGTTTGGGTCACGTAGATAAGTTTGGGCTTTAGTTTGCTGTTGGGCTGCTTGGTTTGTATAAATCTAAATTGGTGCCACATTTGGTTTGTTTAATGTGGATTAGAGTTGTATATATTGCATTTGTGTTATAACTATTTTTTATAACAGTTTGAATTTTGCTTTGTGACTTTTGGTACCGGTCAACTCACGAGGCGCGGAGCATAAAGGTCTATTTAGCTAGACTGAATTTGATTATTTGTTTTAGCTAAATAAATCGGGTGGTATTCGTTTAATTGCGGGTTTTCAATTCGGTCTAAATTTCTATCCTTTTCAATACTTTAGTGTAGCTTAGTTTAAAATGTTTAGCTTTGTTTGTTTGATCATTATGAGTAGCGAGTAGTTTTATTAGTGCTTGTTAAGTGATATTTGTGAATTGGGAATTAAGTGTGGATTTATAACAGGTTTAGAGATTAATAATTTGTCGGATTATTTAGATTTGTAAAAGGGCAAAATCCGGGGAATAATCGAATTACACATCTAGTAATTATTTTCTTTGTAAGAGATCGTTTTCAAAATAATCCAACGTTGTGAGAAAATTATCTTTTCTTAGGATTATAATTCGTTAATAAACCTAATTTCACACTTAAGGAACTTTTTATGTCACTTAGCAAGCATATTAGTCATTTATTTCTTTTTAAGCATATTTGTCATTTATATCTTTTAGATCAATTTTAGTATAATCTTGTAGTTTTAAGTCTTAGAATTAATATTAGTTTAATTTTTAGTATAAAAATAGTTTAAAACCAAAACCAAAAACTTGAATGACAATCAAGCTCGATTTTACAAAACTTGAACGTAGATTCCATTCGACTTTTGGTGAAAGTTAGAAGGTTCCTACCCTATATCATTCTTCATCCTAACCGTTGGTTAAATTCGAATGAGGATGTGATCGAACACACATGTCTATTCCGTCGTTACGGCCATGTATGTGTGCTTCAGCTGCCTTGTTGGAGTGGTACTTCTGGTGAAAGATTGTAGATTGATCAACCGTACGCCTTTCCATACAAAAAACCCATATTTACCTTTATAAACTTGTTACTCCTTGGCTTTAGTGGTGGAGATGTGTATCCTTGCCAAGCTTATGATAGAATACTCGTCACGACCGAGCAATTGAGCGAATTAGTTACATGTTACCACATAGATTAGTTGAGTGATTTGAGTGTTTTCATCTTCCTATTTCGTGAGGTGTTTGGTTGTGTACTTGTAATAGATCAAATAAATGCTTTAACGGAAAATATCCTTAGGGATACATTTTTACAAACTTCTAAAGGCTACTTGAGGACAAGTAGGATTCAAGTGGAGGGATATTTGATGACATCAAATAACGTCACTTTATAGCATCATTTATCCCATGTTATTAACCCATTTTATATAATTATTGCAAAGAATTGTTACTTAATCGTTTATATTTGAGAATTGTAGTAATTATCGAGTACTTGGTGAATATTAGCAAAAGGCGCGCATTCTGGAGCTTAAATAAAGATATTTTGGAGATTACTATTCTGACTACCAATACGTCGTATCCATCAAGGAAGATACGGTGTATCCGTGCCTGCACTCACCAAAGACCACAAAGGAAACAAGCTCAATACGCCGTATCCAGAGAAGATCAATACGCCGTATTCAAGATATAATATGTGAATATTCTGGAAGATATCAAACGTGGTCCCTACTCAAAGAAACTCCAATACGCCGTATCCAATCCCTTGGATACGCCGTATCGAACCGACTTCCAGACAATATAAATAGAAAACTTAAAAATGAGTTTTAAGTGTGCTAAATCGTTCAGTTTTTGGTATCATTCGTTAACTCGGTTAGTTTACCTTGGCTAAAACAATTACTCTTGTATTAATTATGATGTTTGAAGGCTAATATCTTCGGGTATTAGCCATTATTATGAAGATCTTAGTGTTTGGTTTTGTTTATATCTCGATTGCTTAATTTATCGTTGTATGCTTGTTTATGTTTATCAATTCATGCTTGTTTACGTGCTTTTGTATGCGACATATCATTCAACTGGATCTAGTGATATGGACCAAGTAATCTAGATGCCGGGATAGCTATCCATATAGTGATTTATACTTCTAGAACCATAGGATCACAAATATTGTCCTTCTAAAATCGTGCTAAGGATACGCTTCTAGCTTAACTAGTTAATGGAAATTGCCTTTGGTTTATTGAACATGTTGACTAGTAGGTGAATCTAAATAATTCAACAAATAATGTTCTGATTCCATTGGATAGTTGGACAAGTGGACTACTAGTGTATACATTACCATTAAGCAGTAAGTGGGTAAAGTCTCTATGAGCTAGGGTTTAACAAGATCACCATTGCTTTAATCCTTAAGATAGATTATAATAAGGTAATAAGGATGCTTTATGCGGATGCTTTAATTGTGACAGAATTAATGTGTCTAAGTCTTATGATGAAGTCCTGCCTAAGTCTAAGAATGATATGCCTCTTCGAGATAAGTAATCATTGCACTGAATAAACAAACCAACTTCTAATCGGATTAATGATATCTAATACAGTTTTCTATTATAAGGCTCGACCGCTCTTTTATCTTCAGTTAATTTGCTTGCATGGGTTAAAGTGTCTTGAATTGATTGAAGTCACCAACCAAACCCGTGCCAGTCTCTCAGGCTGAAAACCCCCCTTTTACCTGCTAGAATTAGGATTAGAACTAACATAAGATTAGCATAGGTTTTACATAGATTAGATAACTAAAATATAAATAAATTGAGAGATTTAACCTCGCTTCAAGTGTTTGACACCCTACTTACCACGAATCTACCACCGACCGGGTACCCTGCCCGTTAAAGTGTTATTTTTGGTTGAGTCGGCAAAATTTAAATTTAAAACTTGAACTATCATAAATAAACACCACACTATGACACATCAGGGAGTATTCTTCTGGAAAAGAAATCTTTCAAGGTGTAAACTACTGATTTCTTAAACACTTTAATTGCTTTTTCAAATGGTTTTATGGCTAAGATCGTAATACCCAATGACCGGCCAAGTGATGACAATGAAGGAGATATAAGGTGGTTAACATTAGGTATTGTTCCATGATCCTGCCAGGACCAGAGGAGTCTACGCAGGGACACTCCAATAGATAGATTATAAGTCCTTAGGAAAAGATCTTTAAAAAGGAGTAAAGTGAGAATATGAATAATGGTATCTAAGGAATGAGCTGTCATCGGAACAAACCGAACAAGATGATGGTGATGACGCCTTGGTTAACATTGAAGGGGTTGAAGAATGAAAAAGAAAAGTTATGCAAGGGTGAAAAGAAATGAGCCCTCCATACACTAGGCATAAACCATATCAATACATAATCTATCGGTAATCACAAAGATGCTTATGATATTGAAGACAAGTCATCATGGACCTAGTGATACATGTACAACCATCCCAGCTACCCAGGCTTCTCTTAAAAGAAGCTCGTTTCATTTCTCATGCAGATTCACACGTATTCTATCGACCTCTTACTACGAGATGTGTTGATATTGAAGCAGGTGGCAGTCTGCTCTAGCCTCCGATTACCAAAATAATATATGCACTTATCGAGTCTAGAGCCAACGAGATCAATCATAAATTTCATTAGGACATAATTCCATATACACTTGTTGTTCAAAATCAATAACATAAGTTATACAAGAGTCCAACGCAGACGTAAAGTAATCTACATGAAATAATAAGAATTGATGGAGTTTTTCAAAATCCAAAATGTTCTGTTACACCCCTAAAATGTCGCAGCGAAAAGGTAACTGGGGGCGAGTGACTTCATAGCATCACAACACACAGTAATAAAGAACGACCTTTATATGAGTCATTTTGAAAAGTGATCATTTGAATTAAACAAAGCGGAATAAGTTTCAACATAGTACATTACAATACATAACCCAAAATTACTAGTAGTTCAAAAGTTACACAAATGATCAACATAATGCAGGAAAAGACATTGTGAATGAGACACTGATTGGCTTAAATTACACCTTTTTATATATAATAATATATAATAAAATATATATATAATAAGGATAATCTAAAAAATCAATAAGAGCGAGAGTAGTATAGGATATTCCCGGGTCGTAGTCTCAACGAGGAACGAATTGGAAAGTCGAGAGTCGGTTTGATATTTGATGTTTGAATGAAAAAGGTATGGGTTTGGTTTTCTAAAGCTACAAGAAAATTAAGGCAAATTACACTAAAAACGAGAAAATCACACAAATTATACTAAAAACGAAAACGAGAAGCTAAAACGACACACCAAAAACCTAAAACTTGAAATATTAATCCTAAGGTGAATTTTTTTACTTTTCCTAAAAGTAATTCACTAAAAAGTAAGAATAAAGAAGACTAGAATGAAAACGGAGCTAAAACGAGCTCAAAAACGAGAAAACAAAAACGGGGTCGAAACCCGTTCTTTAAAAAGTAAAATTGTGCAAAAATGACCCTACGAAAGATTTTATATTTTTCCTAAGTGAAGACTGATAAAATAAAATTTTCTAAAAAAGAAAAATATTTTTTTGATTTTTATTTAATTTGTTATAACTAAAATACGAATTAAAAGAAAATAAATTATAAAAAAATACTAACTTTTAAGCTAAAAATCTAGAAAAATTCCTAAAAATAGTTGACACTATGACAGATTTTCTAAAAATAAAAGCCCGACCTCTCGGCTTATAAATAAGCCGTGAAAAAGTCCAAAAGAGCTTATAGGCTTACTGCCTAAACGTCTATAAGAATAAAACAAATGTACACTCTACCGGATGAGCTAATGTAGCACAGCGGTAGAGGTGTGTTATAAAAGTGTTGGTTGATGGGGTTGAGGTCCTGAGTTCGAGACTTGCTCATCCGGGGCCTCCCCTAATCCCAACACTTTTATTTTTCATTTTTCTACAACTTTTTGAAAAAGCTAAAAATAAGCAACTTTAAAAAAGGAAATTTTTTTGTAACTTAGAAATAAGCTAAAAAAAGAAGGTAGTTTGCTAATTTTATACTAAGGACCTAAAGCTTAACTAAAATGCTACTTTTGAACAAATAAGTAAATAGAAATAGGCGAATAAGCAAACACAGCTTAATACACAAGCATAATGAACAACTAGGAACAAAAGATAAGCGAATGGAATAAGCCAGAAATGGGCTTAAAACTCTCAACAGTACCAACATAAGAGTTAGTACTGCTAGAATTAAACTTAAGTCTGCTAGGCTTATAAAAATCTAATGAGCACAAAGCAATGGCAAATAAGCAAATACAAGGGCTTAACTACACCTAAAAAGCAAGAATGAGCAAAATAAGCAATGAAAATAAGCTAAAGAGAGAGAACAACTAGAAAGGGCTAAACACTTAAAATTTTACACTAAGAATCAAATAAGCTCAAATAAGCTTAAGACAAATCCAAATAAGCTAGAACAAGCTTAAACTATCCTAATAAGCAAAGACAAACCAAAATAAGCTAACACCCATAGACAGATAAGCCATAAAAGTTCAAATAAGCTTAATGCTAAAACTGGCAGACCAAACAGTCAAAAGGCACTCTTTTGGCTTAAAATTTAAGCTGCTAGAGGAGACTCCTAAAGCTTAAGGCTTAAAGGGCTTGTAGATTAGCTTAATGGCTTCCTAAAAAAGCCAATAAAAACTAAGGTTTAATGACAAATAAGCTAAAAAAGAGGAGCTGAAAAGAGGGTTTTGCACCAGGGGAGTCCTTTTGGTTTTTTTTTCTTTACAGAAAATGGCAATGTGCAGCCCTATCAATAAGCTAGAAAATAAGCTGAAAAATGAAGTATAAGTTAAAACAGATGGACACAAGCTCCTAATGAGCTTGTGCATAACTTTTCAAAAGCTAAAAACACTTTTAAGTATCTGATATCTGAGTTTGAAAAAGGGCAGTTTTAACCAGTTGGACACTTAACCAAAAGACATGACAGATTTTAACTAACAAGGAGAGACTTAAAGGACACTTAACTAAAGAATTTGACACTCAAAGACAACACACAAAATAACACATATAAACTTGTTTTGAAAACAAAATCCAATAAGCTATGTGGACTGACTTGTCACAACAGATTTAAAAGAGCTTTTAGAAAATGCTTAAAAACAAACATTTAAAACTTAAACTTTTGAAAACAAATTGAAAATGACTTAAGAAGGCTTGTGAAAGATTGCCAAATGACCCAAAGGTTTTTAAAACCAATATGACCCTTTTTGACCCACTGTCCCAAACACCCCTTAATGTATGAAAACCACTTTTTTAAGGCAAATTTTTATGATTTAAGCAAATTTCCTTAAAGAACAGAGAACAAGTATGAAATATTAAGCAGAAATAAGCAATCTCAACACAAAAATAAGCACTATAATAAGCTGATACAAAATAAGCAGTTTTAAGAGCAAATGTGGACAGATTTAAGCAAACTCTATAAAAGATAAATAAACTAACAACTAAGATAAATAAGCTTTAATCTACCATAGATAAGCACAAATAAGCAACTAAAAACAGATAGTAAGCAATAATAAGCACCTAAACAGTAAAAAGCTTAAAAATAGAAAATGAGAACTTACAAGGACCCTTGCTCAAAACAGGGCAAATAAGAGTGTCTACTAGCTCTAGCTTGTCAAAGACAAGCTAGTGGGGTCCTAAAAGCCCTTCCAAGTTTGGCTTTTCTTCCAATAAGCTGAGGTACTTTAGGGGGTGAGCTTTTTGTGATTTTTTGGTTTTTTAGGACAGAATTGAAAAACAAACTTTTGAATAGGCTTTTGATGTCTCAAAAGCTTATGCAAGAGCTTAATGAACAGTGTGTAAAAGACAATAAGCTTAATGATAATAATTAAAGAAAATCCTTAAAACTTCATTAACTTAAAAATTAAAAAGACAAGTATTTAAATGACTGATATTTAAATGATAGTGAATAAAAAAGGACAATATATTAAAATGGACAAAGATTTGTTACAAGCTTTTGCCTTCATTACAAAAATTCCACACACTTCTTACTAAGCTATTACATCTCTATTTATAATGAAAGCTTAAGCTATGAGGTCTTCAATCTGTGTTTGTTGTGCTTCTTTGGTGAGGAGAAAAGCCATTGGATTTGCCTTGGTGCAAAATCAAGATCATCACAGCCGTCAATATCATTGGCACCCGTAATATCATTGTCCAATGGTTTCCTATAAGGATTGCCAAGCTGTTCTTGTCCCTTTGTGAGGTGGGGGTGAATTGGGAGTCATTGGCCGGTTAGATTTATAGAGGGAAATAGGCTTTGTAAATCATGGGCCTTTAGGTCTTCTAGTTATATACTAATGGGCTTTTTCGGGTGGGCCCATTTAGTAATCTTCAATGTCGGCTTCGGTATTGACCGTTGACTTTTCCGGGTTGACTTTGACTTTGACTTTTGTTGACTTTGGCTTCGATTGACTTGCTTTGTCGCACACTTTTCCACTCGTGCTTGTTTTGGTCCGTTGTTCTTGATTTTTTCGTCATATTGTCTCGGATATCCATTTTTCTGCCTAATAAGATGAAAACATAATACAAAACAAAGGTATTTTTGGTACGTTTTTGGTCATTTAAAACCGATTTATTAATGGTGAAAGGTGCACTATTATAATTAACACATACCAAATCCCCCATACTAAGACAATGAGTCGTGACCTCACGTAATGATATGAAGTAAGCACTTAGAAAACGAAGAATCTCGATCCTCCCTCGACTGATAACCTACGAAAAGTAGCTAATGTTCGTCAGGGGAATTTAAAGACTCCAAAGTTTTGAAAAGCCCCCGATCATTGCACTATTATATATACTTATCCTACCATAGTGTTTGAGTAATTTTTCATTTTCTCATTTTTGTAGTTTTCAAATGAAGCAACAACTAGAAATTATCATGACTTTTCGTTATATTTTAAAACATTTAGGATCATAGACAAGATGCATTCGATCCGAGATCGTGCCCCAAAAAGGATAAATTCATCGTTCCCGAATTTTCACTATGCTCCAAACAAGCTTAAAACAAATCACCGTTAATTAATATATAAGATGTTAACACGACTACATCATAACTGTAACTTGTGAACTTTTCATTCCTGACAATTATTATATCTTAGTGTATAATTGCATTAAGAAATTTCAACCATGGATCTAACGTTATGCACAATACTATGTTCACGTTCCTCCCGACATAATGAGTTTGAAGGCATATCATCCCATGTAGCGAGACTTTCGTCTCGGCCCATCCATAACCTTGCGGTTAAGCAACCAGGCTTTTGACACCCACATAGACTAGTATCCGGACTCACGAACCTTGGTATTCAAGACATTTTAATGTTTCCGTATATACATAGCTTATAAAATAGAATAGCCAAAGTTCAAAAGCATATATGAATTTAACAAAAAGAGATCTAATTATTAATTCACACTTAATATTAAACATTTATGCAATTGTAACCCTTGACCTTTTAGAAGGCTGCAACATCGAGTTTGTAGAGCCGGCAAGAATGCAGCATAACTTTTATCAGTCTGGATTTTTAATTCTTATCTGATGGGTGCTTTTTAGAAGGCTTAACAGTAGTTGTAGCCGTGCAAGATGCAACAAACTGTTTATCAGCCCACAATTATTTTATTAATTATATATATATATATATATTATATATATATATGTACTAAAAAATATATATATCATAATAGATATATATAATTTGATGATATAATAAGACTTTCTGGTTTGAACTAATTCAAGTATAAATTCGAGACCAAGCTAAAAATTTTTGCTATATACTACATAAAAATTATTGATTTAAGTTTATTCTCCAAAAGTAGCACGTATATTAATCAGGTTAGAAGCTTATGGGAGAAAAAGTGACAAATTACACACATGAGCTCTTAAGATTTCCAAATAATCCTTGTTTAGCATCCCACTCATAATTAACACTATCATTTTTCGTTTTTCGCGACCCGCGATCGCTTAGTCTAAAAGTTAAGGAACAAGCTAGAGCTCAACACGCTCGATCGAGTCAAAATTTACTCTTATTCTACCCAGCAGGTAAGTCAAAATTGTGACAAAACACTTATTTTATTTTTGAAAATTTTTAAATTTTTCATTTTTTTTAGTATTTTTCAAAAATTTTGGTGGTAAAAACGGTATTACGTGAAAACAACGGCTGCAGACATAATCAAATCGAAGATCCCCCCATACTAAGACTAAACATGTCCTTAATGTTTTACGAAGGGTCTCTACTTAAATCCTAAGCCGTTTATTAAGTATGCTTAAAGATAAACGTTAGTCGATAAGATTTGGATATCGGATTCCCAAAATGAAGCTGAGGATTTGAAGCTCTTGTGATCGAAGGACAAAAACCGCGAGCACGAGAGGCTTCAAAAATCCGGGACATCCTGGACAATACAACACAAAACACAAAACATGGAAAAGGAAAGAGCGAGCCTCCTCACACAACAAACAACACTTATTCATTACTACCATACTACTACTACGGATAAACTAGGATAAGCATGGGGTGCCTCCCACGAAGCGCTTGTTTTAGGTCACTTAGCTTGACCTAATCCCCCATACTTGAGCTTGTCAAGGGGGATAGAAGTGGAAACACGGAACATCCAAGACTCGGATGTCCTCTTGGTAAGAGCAAGGAAAAATCTCCATCGGGCTTTCAAGAATTTTGGTGACTTTGAAAGCTTTAGTGCCCCGATGAGATAATTCTGGGAGAAGAGAGGTATGAACTCTTTTAGAAGTGAGAATCCCAGGGTTGTAGACTTTTTCCTCATTTTCGGATGAAAACGAGAGTAAAGCTCCTAGCCCGGGAACTTCTTTGTGGAACGGAAGTTCATAAAGAGGAGGATTAAAATCCTCAAGAATTAAAGAAGCATTAGTGGCCTTCTTTACATTCTTATCTGGTGTTGCAAAGTTGGTGACTTCAAAGAGGTTCTCATGAATGAGTATACCCGGATTAAATACCTTGTCCTCGTTGTTGGTTGAAGACAAAGCCTCAACCTCGGAAAAATCCTCATAGAAAACCGAGTCACACTCGGGGAAAGGAAGGACATTATTTGATTCAGGAAGATCAAGTTCATCAATCAAGATTTTAGAATCTTTGATTTTCTCTTCCTTGAAGTCAAATGGATCATCATAAGTATCATCATTAACGGTCTCATGATCAAAAAGGTCATCATCATAATCATCCCATAATGGTGGGGATGAGTAATCAAGATCATGTTCATCGGTGAACATCTCGAGAATGGTATTAATAAGATCGTTATCGAGAGAATAGTTTGCTAATGGAGATTGAGTAAGCAAACATTTCACTTCTTTAATAACGTCTTCCGAAGTCATATCATCATCTCCCGGTGGAAATGATTCACTAGGAGCGAGTTCATCGGTGAACTCCTCGGAGATGGTATCATCAAGGTTGTCATCAAGAGAATTTTCATCAACCGAATCTTCGAGAATAGAATCCATATCCTTGATAGGATCATGGTTAAGCAGATACTCTAATTCTAGAAGATCGGATTTGGCATCAAAGGGAAGATCATCATTTCCTGGTGGAAATGTGATATGAGCGAGTTCATCGGCGAACTCCTCAAGAAAATAGTCGCTAGTCTCAGAAATGTGGAGACTAGGTGAAGAAGAGGTGGTACTGCCACTTAAAGAATTATGAAAAGGAGGGAGAAGAGATGAAGGATTACTATTTCCTGGTGGAAATGAATCACTTGCGAGATAAGCTTCGAATTCTTTCTAAACTAACTCACTTTCTTCAAGGGAGATAAGTGTGGGGGTAGAAGAAGAAGACTTGGTCTCGGGTTCCGAAATCGGAGTGGGATTGCCACTCGATTGATTGACATCTTCCGATGAAGTTAAGTCGGTATGAGAAGTGAGAGAAGAAGTGGGATTACCACTTGGATGATTTGTTGCAAATAAATCTTCACGATAATCCTCATGTAAAACATTGTAGACATCAATCATGTTGATTGATTCTTGATAAGGTTCGTTTGAATAGCTCGAAGTGTCATTTCTCATGTTCAAGATTAGTCTTTCATTACCGTCACGGAGAATCATTTTTTCTCCATGAACGTCAATCAAAGCACGAGCGGTCCGTAAGAATGGTCTTCCTAAGATGAGGGGGACACGTGGATCGCTTTCATAATCAACAATGACAAAATCAGCGGGGAATGTGAACTTTCCAACCGGAACAAAGACATCTCTTGCAATTCCTTTCGGAGTGCAAATATCATGGTTAACAAGTTCAAGAGTCATTTGGGTGGGAATAAGCTTGGGTAATCCTAACTCTTTCCACACCGAGAGTGGCATCAAGTTGATGCTAGCACCTAGATCGGCTAGGGCTTTGCACTTGAGCTCATTAAAACCACACGGAATGAGAAATTTCCCAGGGTCACCTAGCTTTTCGGGAAGCTTCTTTAGGATAACCGCTGAGCAATTTTCACTAACGAGTGTGTTTGCCAATTCTATAAGCTTCTCCTTATTAGAAAGGAGAGACTTAAGCATCTTTTGATACTTTGGGATTAAAATCAATGCATCGGCAAGAGAGATGTTGATGTGAAGTTGTTTAAACATTTGCCAAAACTTGTGTATTTGGACTTCATCTTTATCTTTTTGCTTTTCTTGATTCATTCTTGACGGGTAAGGGATATTCGGGTGACGAGGATCCCTTCGATGAATCATAAAATCTCTTTGTTTTGGAGGTTTAGCTTGTTGGACGGAAGGAGGTGGGACCTTGATGGTAAACTCGGAGTTATCCTGGTCCGTTAAAATCTCCTCTTCACGTTCATCCTCCTCTGGATTAATGAATGGAGGAGGGATAGGAACGGAAGGTTCATCAAGAACAAGACCACTTCGAGTGGTAATGGCTTTTAATTCACCTTTTGGGTTAGCAACGGAGTTGCTAGGGAGAGATCCCGTACCCGATGAAGAAGCGGTATTCATTTTGATAAAGTTACCTAGCATACTTTCAAGCCTTTGATTCGAAGTAGCCAAGTTGTTCATTTGAGTTTGCATTGAATTGATCTTGTTTTCATTAACCCTGATGTAGTTTGTTAATTCTTGTGGTAAAGATATTAACCTCATTTATCTTCTTAATTTTCTCCAACTCACTTAAAGGTACAACTTGATTTTGTTGAATTGGAGCTTGATAAGATGTATCTTGATTGAAATTGTTTCCTCGATTATATCCTTGAGGTTGGCTAAACCGGTTTTGATTATTTTGCACATTTGGTTGAGCAAAACCCGGTGGTCGAATTTGATTAGCCACACTCGGAGGACGATAACCGGAATTACCCTGATTGTAGTTAACCGCGGCTGCTGAAACGTATCCTTGAATATTATCCCGAAAAGTGTTGCCATCGGCGGCGAGACACTGATAATAAGGATGAGCACCACCGCAAGTAACACAAATTTCCTCAACGGCTTTTACGGAAGCTAGAGGTGGGGTTGCTTGAAATTGTTTGAGAATAGCGGTCATGGCGGTAGTCACAACACTTGTTTGCTGATTTACTGCATGAGTAAGTTTGGCTATCTCAGAGGAAGAAGAAGAATTAACATCACTTGATTTCACTTGAGAAACAATCGATTTGTTTCGTGAATTGCGGACTTTGGATTTGTTTTCGATAATTGTCAACACATCTTGAGTACGTCTTTCCAAAAGATTGCCACCGGCGGCAGAATTCAAAGAATCTTGGTCGGCCGGGTTTAAGGCATTGTAGAAGGTATCAAGGAATAATATCGGTAAAACCACGATGAGGGCATACACTGAAGAGATCCTTGTAACGCCCATCCTCATGAAACGATTCATCAAAACGTTGTTGAAAGTTGGAAATTTCATTTCGGAGATTTGTCATTCTTGAGGGAGGAAAGAATTCATTGATGAATTTGGAAATAAGATCTTCCCAAGTGAGAATAGAACGAGAGGGTTCTTTTTTGAGCCAACAACGGGCTGCCCCCGAAAGAGAGAATGGAAAAAGCATAAGCTTAATCGCTGAATTAGGCACATCCTTGTATTTTATTGTGGAAGTTATTTTGGTAAACCAACAAATGTGATCATGAGGATTGTCTTTCTTAAGTCTGAAGAATTGGTCCGAAGTCATCATAATAAATGAACTATGCTTATTTGAAAAGCTCGAATGCTCAACCAACAATTGGTGGAACCACGATTGCCTCTGGATAACCCTCGGTGGGTGCACGGAGCAATTCTGCCATAGTACGTTGATCGGCCATCGTATCTACGGGAGATTCTTCAAGAGAAAAAGGTTGCTTTGAACGTCTACGGTTACGAAGTTTTGGATTTGAAGTAGTTGGATTAGGAGAAGATTCACCAACTATATTCGAAGAAGAGCGAGTGCGCATGCACTAAAAACAAATTAAGAGAAATAAAAGTATTTTTGTAACCGATAATCAAACAAGTGTACGGTAGCTCTTTAGAAAACGCACAAAGATGCTGAGGAGCGGGTAAGCACGAAGCTATTAAAAACCTTCTCCTTTCGGGTTGAAGTTCGTAGGATCGACCCTCCTTATAACTCTCTTATAGTTTGTAATCTAAAGGTGAGCCGTTTTCACAAGTAACACAACGGTTGTTTTTGTTGTTTTTCGATTTTTTGGTACTTTCAATACTTTAGGAAAAGTATTGTTTGTATTTTTAATTTTTATAATAAGAAGAAAATATTCACAAACGAAAAATGATAACTTCACGAGGAAGAGTCTTCAAAAACTAATCTTCAAACGAAACACGTATTATAGTTATCACATCTCCCCTCAGGCGGCGCCAAAAATTTACTCGTCACTTACTATATATTAAGTATAATATTTAAATTAAAAAAATTAAATATATAATAAGGATAAGATCAATAATAGAGAGATAAGTATTCCTTAAGGCTTTTAAAAGAGGAAATTACTTTTAACCAAAGCAAAATCCCCAAAAAACCTTCCCGGGTCGTTTCCCGTCGAGGTGTGAATTGAGAATCGGGATTAAGTTCGTGATCGCGTTTTTGAATGATTCAATGATTTTTTGGTTTGGATTCTATTTCTACAATTTAAAATGCACAAACAAGTAAAAGAAACCCTAAAACGAAAGCAATTTAAGCTAAAACACTAAAAATGTTAACGGGATTCGAATCCCGTTCTTTAAAAAACTAAATCCTACAAATTTGACCCTACAAATGCAAATTTAATTTTCCTAAGTCCTAAATGATAAAAGAAAATTTTCAAAAAAAGAATTATATTTTTTTGACTTTTTAATAATTTTTTATGAATTAAAAACAGTTTTAATCTAAATTAAATATTAAAAATACTAAACTATTTATAAAAAATCTGAAAAAATTACAAAAAGTTGCTTGAACTAAGATAATCCTAAGAAAAATAAAAGGGTGAACACAGCTTATCAAATAAGCTACGAAATAAGCCCAAAATGGGCTGAAAGCTAAATGGCTAAAAAGGGATAAAAGAATAAAAGGTGCAAGGAATAGCAGAAAAGTCCCAAGGGCACGTTTGGTAGCAGAGGGGTGTGTTAAGTATGTTGGTTGAGGTTGGTGAGGTCCAGGGTTCGAGCCTTGCTCACCCTAGACTTCCCAATTTCCCAATGTTTTTTATTTTGCAAAATTTTTTATAGAAAAGCTTAAGGACTTGAAAATAAGCACTTTTTGAAAAATGACTTTTTACAGAAACCACAAATAAGCACAGAAATAAGCTATGAAAAGTGACAGAATTGGCTTTTTATACTAAGAGCAAAAAGAGCTAAACTGTTTTGCTTTTTAGAGCTCAATAAGCAAATGCAAAATGGCAAATAAGCTTAAACAGATAGTATTCTACCCCTAATGAGCACTTATGAACAAAAATAAGCAAAGAAAAATAAGCTAAACTAAACTTAAAGGACAGAATCACTCAAAAGGTTTTTAAACTAAAAATTCTAAACTAAAAGTACCAATAAGCTCAAATAAGCTCTAACCTAAGATAAATAAGCTAAAAGGGCTTAAAACTAACCTAGTAAGCAAGATTAAACTTAAATAAGGCAAATCCAATAAGCCAATAAGCTCAAATAAGCAAATAAGCTTTTGGCCAAAAGTTTTGACTAAACAGCCTATAGGGCACTTTCTAGCTTATTTTTAAGCTAGTTAGTGGATCCTTATGGCTTAATGGGCTATACCACTGAAAAGCTTGTCCAAAAAGCTTTCTAAATCAGCAAAGAAAATTGAGTTTGAAACTCAAATAAGCTACTAAAAGGGCTTGTGAAAAAGCTGTTTGCACCTAGCGTGTACTGATTAAAATCAGTATGAGCTGAGTTTTTCAAACTTTTGAAAAGACAAAAGGCTTATGACAGGCCTAAATTTAGCTTATCTAATAAGCCCTAAACTACAAATTAAGCTAAAAACAGATAAAATTTACCCTAAGATCTACTTGTGCACCAATTTTTAGATTTTAAAACCTATTTTAACTATCTTAAATTTGCTAATGAAAATGGGCATTTATACTTAGAAAATGAAATCTAACACTTGACAGATTTTAACTAAAACTCACTTGACACATGAACACTTAAAACAAACCTATTCTACTACATTTCTAGACTCAAACAAGCATGAAAATGGTACCAACAAGCACATAGACAAGATCTAACTAAATAAGCTGATATGACAATCCAAAAATTCACAGATTTAAACCTTGCTTACTCAAAACCTTAAACTTAAGATTTAGATTTTAAAAACTTGATTAAACTAACTTATACACTAAATTTGAGCTAAGGAAAACTGAACTAAGAACCAAAAACAAATTTGAACCTATTTTGACCCATTTTGAACCTTAACCCAAACACCCCTTTAAATTATAAAATTCCATTTTTAAACTGATTTAAACTGAAATAAGCTAAGATTAGATAAAATAGATAACCAACTAACAATATTAAGCAATAGAAACACAGAAATAGGCACTTAAAATAAGCAAATAAGGATAAGTACTTTTAAAGCTAAAAATTGACAGTTTTGATGAAAGACTTGAACAAAAGATTTCTAAACAACAAGACAGCATAAATAAGCAACAAATAATAATAATAAGCATAAATAAGCTCAAATGAGCAGTAATTAAGCAATTCAACAGTAAATAAGCAAAAAAAAATGAAAAGTGAGCTTACAAGTCCCTTTGCACAAACAAGCGTGATTAAGCTCTTAGGAGCTGGTCAACAAGCTCTAGCTTGTTCAAGAACAAGCTAGTGACAGCAATAAGCCCTTCCCTTTCTGGCTTATCTTCTAAAGAGTTTTTGAGTGATTTTTGTAAAAATGGCTTAAACACTATAAGTTATGGAAAAACTTATAGTGCTTAAGTAAAAACAGCTTAAGTAAGTAGTAAAACATATTATGAGAGCTTAACAAATACTTTTTAAAACATAAATGGCATTAATATTAAAAACAGAATTTAACAATAAAACTTAGATTCAGTCAAGTACATTAAAGAGCCAATCATGGATCTATAAAGATGTACATCCACATCAGCAGCTTCTTCATCCTTGGTCAAAGGCTTCTGGGTCTCAATTGGAGTACTGGCAATCTTCACACTAGCAAAATCAAACTTCTTCAGGATCTCTGCAACATACTTATCCTGGCTTATGAAAATACCATCTTCTTTCTGCTTGACCTGTAATCCAAGAAAGAAGGTGAGCTCTCCCATAGAACTCATCTGGAATCTGCTCTTCATCAATGCCTCAAAGTCATCACACCAAGACTTCTTTGTAGAACCAAAAATAATATCATCTACATAAACTTGCACCAACATGATATCATTCTTGTCCTTCTTGATGAAAAGAGTCTTGTCAATGGTTCCTCTTCTGTATCCACTCTTCAACAAGAAAGTAGATAAAGTAGCATACCAAGCTCTGGGAGCTTGGTGTAAACCATACAGAGCTTTTACAACTTTGTAGACCTTCTTAGGGAACTTAGGATCTACAAAACCTGGAGGTTGAGACACATACACTTCCTCATCAATTGTGCCATATAAGAAGGCACTCTTCACATCCATTTGATAAACTATGAATCCCATATAAGAAGCAAAGGCCAAAAAGATCCTGATGGCTTCAATCCTAGCCACAGGAGCAAAAACCTCATCATAGTCTATCCCTTCCTCTTGTCTATATCCCTGGGCAACCAACCTTGCCTTATTTCTAACTACAACACCTCTTTCATCCTTCTTATTCCTGTAAACCCATTTTGTCCCAATTGCCCTCTTTCCAAAAGGCAAATCAACCAGAATCCAAACTTTCTGAATCTTGAATTGCAGCAGCTCTTCCTGCATGGCATCAACCCAACTTTCATCTTCAAGAGCTTGAGATATCTTCTTGGGTTCAATCTGAGAAAGGAAGCAAGCAAACAAACAGTGCTGGAAATCCTTGTGATTATTTCTTCTCTGCTTTTGAATATAGCTAACAAAAGCATGAGCTCCAGAACTTTTGTGTACTTTGCTCCTTGTCTGAACTGCTGAGGTTGGATCTCCAAGAATTTAAGTTGTAGGATGAATGGAGTGTATCCTTGATGTGGGAATAGGACTAACATTCATAGTGGTTTCTAAATTAGTGAAGTCAGCCACTGCACCCTCATCATCATAAGATGCATTGGTAAAAATCCCATCACTTGGATTGTCATAAATATCCTCAAGAGCAGGTATTTGAGAATCATCTTGGTCATTGTTGTTTAGATCAGGTCCACCAGTACTAAAAACATTGGCAGTACTAACTGGTGTACTAACAGTATTAACAGAGTTAGTACTGGTATCTTTAGCAGCTCCTGCTTGATGAAGTAAATCCTCAGTACATTGAGCAAACTCCTTTCTAAAAGCTTCAGCTGCATCATTAGCCTCCTTTTCTTGTCTTTTAAGCCTTTCAAGCTCCTCCAAAAAGGCTTGATCTTCTTGATCTTTTGGCTCCTCATTTATCTTTGGACCAGTATCCCCATTAGGCTTTTCATCTCCATTCTTTGCTTCTGAGCTCTTGACTGTTGAAGTATAAGAAGACCATAATGGCAGTACAAAGTATTCTTGAGCAGGTTCAGCTTCCATTTTAGAGTTTCCTGCATCAATATTATCTTGTGTACCTGCACTATGATTAGCTTCTTTTGGACCTGCAGTTTTGTTAGCTTTATTTTCTGCAGTACAATAACAGGCTGATAGTTCATTGAATCAGTTAAATAATCAAGATCAAACTGCCAATTAGGTCCTTTCCTTGCAACATTAGGTTTATTTTCTAAAAAATCGGTTTAAACATGTAGCTAAGCCGTTGACCCTTTGGGAAATGAAGCGTTATCAGAGTCCTCCAGATCAGAGACATGCCTTCATCTTGTTTTGAAACTCATCAGAGGAATGTTCAGAATGTCCAAAATTCGGGTTAATCGACATCGAAGAGTCAATAACAGCAACCTCTTTGTTTGTGATTTAATGATAATCAATTTTGTTCTAACTACTCCAAAACTAATTATCCATGAGCGATTTATGGTTGACTCTTAAAATTACTCATGTTTATAAGCAAAAGATAGTTCAAACGTACATTCATCACATGAGCTTTGGTAGTTGGTACCTCATTAAAACAAATGTGTTTCACTTGCATTACAAAGAACCTGAACACAAAGAAACCTTTACCCCTTAAATATCTATATTCACTGTTATCGTCTCTCATAGTTTCTTTGGATTTATTCAAAGGACTATAAGTCGTTTAAGGCTCATTTAGATCGGACCTACACAAAGCTTCCATGAGAGCATGGTATAGATGGTAGTTGGTAGTGTTTTTGTTGGCAGACTTCTTCTTATTCATGTGACTGAAGAGAGCACTTTTTAGATCAAATTCTTCAAGATCAACTTTATCAGTTGACCTGATGGAGTAAGTTAAATCTTGTTTCTCCTCATCTTGTTCCTTTTTGGCTTTTATAATCTCCTTCGGAGTCTTTTCAGATTCTTGATTCTTGACAGACTCTGGGCCAGGCAACACTGAGTATTTCTCGATTAAATCTGCAGTGTGTCGTTCAAGAATCTTAAGGAGAGCATCATCAAGTTTTATTCCTAGATATTTATCAACAACCGTAGGAACTTGGGATTTAATTGAAGCCAAAACATCAGCTCTCTGGGAGAGATGTGGTGATTGTTGTAGCTTCCGTGTTGATTGGTGGAGGTGTGACCAGTGAAGAAGGTTTAGGAGATGAGAAATCAGTGACGGGAGCGATCACTGGAGGAGTTGACGTGACGGTCTGATGACTTGGATCAGGTATGGTGGAATCAGACTCATCTACAACTTTAGATTTCTCCTGATCATCTTCGATTGGTTTGTCATAAAGAAATTGATCCCCAAAGTTATCAGTGTCTTCGAGATTTTTCATGGAAGACATAGAACCAGAATGACTTTCTGGATTATCTTCGATGACACGTTCGTCTGTTATGAGCTTCAGGTTTTCATGAACCTTTGGGTAGGCTGTAGCGAGGAATTCATCATCCATGTGCTCCGGGTTTGGTCCAGCAAGAGACACATGAACTTTTCCAGAGTCTGATCCAGTCTGGTCTTCTTGCATGGGCTCAGGGTCTGGTCCAGCCAGAGCCTCATGTGCTTTTTCAGGGTCTGATCCAGCCTGGCCTTGTGTACTAACAGGTATGCTTACTCCTGATGTTACTCTAGACGAATCTACTTCACCTTGATCTTTGTCACCTTTAGGAGCAGCGGCTTCTGTTTCACTTTCAGTTCGTTCTGAATCAGATGTTGATGAAGATTCATGGATCACTTTCTCTGATGTATCATCTTCAGGTTGAGAAGAGGGTCCAGTTGTCGAATCATGAGGAGCTTGATCACGCCTAACAAGGATAAACTGATCCGTAGTTCTTTTCTTCTTTGACAGATCGATCAGGGAATGAGCTACTTGTTCTTCGGTTACAATGGCCTTTCCCTTGCCCACTACTTCAGGCAGTTTGGGAGTTGTTTCAGATACTGGATCCCTGATCGTTACTCCTCCAACAGGTGCCCGACCTTGTGGCAGAAAGGCTGGATCCAAGCTAAGCTTAATAGCTCGTTCCATGTCAGCATCATCACCTTCTCCTTCTCCCTTTTCTTGATGCGCTTCCAAACTCATCTTCTTAGCCAGTTCGAGATCAGGATCATCACCTTCTTCTTGAGGAACAGATTCTAGTTGAGCTTCATCATCTTCATCAACAAGTTGGAAAGTAGGCTTTCCTTTTCTAACTTTCTGTGGAAGCTTATGCTTGACTGGAGTAGTGGTTGTTGGCTTTTTGGGTGGAGTACGCTTTGTTGCATGTTGCTTGCTTGCACTTTCTTATGGTGTTTTCTTTGTATTCATAGCAACCATTTCCAGATATTTAGGATAATACGAAGATTGTTGAATGG
>BQNB010030003.1:0-55276 GCA_026074375.1 Tanacetum coccineum
AAAGCATTTCTCATGGAGATCAACACTTTCAAAGAGTTGGTATAAAGGTGCAACACCTGTCAACAATGTTCCAAAGAGAAAGGTGTATCTCATACCAAAAAGAAGAAGCATTTAGTGCACAGTATTTTACCATTTATTGCTTGACAAGTATCAGACACCTTTTAGTAAAACCTTAATTACCATGCTATATTAGAGAATGTTTGTAGTAAAGTAAATGCATCTTTTGCAATTAATGTGAATTACTATCGTTTGAACTTAAGTAGTTGAAGAAGCGTTCACTGAGCTCACTCTCAAACTGTAACTTTAGCTTTAGTTGAGTGACATAGATAACACCAAATTGTTATTCAAGTATATATGATTGTTATTCCGCTAATAATCCTTGCCAATCATTTAAGTCAAAATCAAAGTATATTGAGTGTTTATTAGTTTAATTGCTTCAAATTATCATAAACACTTGAATTGTCATGGTACATGTTATTAGTCAATATGTTTGATTGGATTCCTTCCAATATTAGTTTATTTATATTTGGATGATTTGTTAATCATGAGTGTCATAGTTATCTTGATTTGTCAATCATGAGTTGTCATAGTTATCTTGGGCTCAAGCCCATCCCCTTTGTAATCTATATATACTTTGTATTTTGGTGAGAAATAATCAAGGAAATCAATTAGCCTTCACGGGGTTTTCTATCTTCTTACATGGTATCATGAGCAGGTTATATCCGGGACCTAGTCGGCCACCATGAGCCGCTGCCTCAATACCACCCCGTCAAACCCTATAAATCACCATTCTCAAAATATAGTTGTCAGCCATCATGAGCCGCTTCTTTCATCTCAAAAAAGAATCAAATATCTCTATCTTCATTCTCAAAACCTAACTGTCGGCCGTCATGAGCCGCTTCTATCCTCTCCAAATAGAATCAAATCTCTCTATCTTCATTTTTAAAACCTAACTGTCGGCCGTCATGAGTCGCTTCTATCATCTCCAAAAAGAATCAAATCTCTCATCTCTATTATCAAAACCCTAGTTGTCGGCCATCATGAGCCGCAAATAAATTCCCTATTAAAAAAACTTATTTTTCTGTTGTCATCTATTTTAAATTTAGTTCGCCGTGAACAAAAAAAAACAAACCAAAACAATTCACAAAAATATCAACTCTTGTTTCTATCTGCTTTCATTCGTTCTTTTCAAATCTCTTTTATTATTATTGTTTTTCTCCTTTCATTTAGTTTACCTCAGCAAAAAAAAAAGACAATATCATCTTGCTGGGACTTTTTATCCGCTTCGTAAGTTGCTACAATTGCTTTCAAGTCATGGATCATGAAGATTTGGCTCCGCTCTCGCTTGCTTAAAGACGTCCCCATCAACAAAGTTAGTTTCATCAATAAAACAAGTAATCTCTTTCAGTCTTGAGCTTTCGTGAATTGCTGATATTTTCACCAAGGGATTGCCTTCAGTTTTGTTTGAAGATTGTCAATCCAGTTTGAGCGTCCGCCATCTTCCCGCTCGAACTGCGGGGGCGTATTAGTCAATATGTTTGATTGGATTCCTTCCAATATTAGTTTATTTATATTTGGATGATTTGTTAATCATGAGTGTCATAGTTATCTTGATTTGTCAATCATGAGTTGTCATAGTTATCTTGGGCTCAAGCCCATCCCCTTTGTAATCTATATATACTTTGTATTTTGGTGAGAAATAATCAAGGAAATCAATTAGCCTTTCGGGGTTTTCTATCTTCTTACAAAGTTTAGCCAAATTGTATGTTTCGTCCCAAATAGTTTAAAAGTGCAAAAATCGTTCTTAAGGTATAGCCAAAGTGCAAAAATCATCCCACATAGTTTAGCCAAATTGCATGTTTCGTCCCTAATGTCTAGCCAAATTGCATGTTTCGTCGTTAACAAGGGACGATTTTTTGCAAAATAGTTTGATTTTGAGACTATCTATGGGTTATTTAAAAACCAAGGTTTTCAAGATCCGGATCCTACCCAGGATCGTTTCATCCCACCTTTGCAAGATCGAGATCGTAAAGAGTCGGATCGGGTCGAAAAGATCCTACTATAATGTCATTTTCTTAACAATCTTTGTAATATTATACAAATCTACAATTTATTATATTTTATAAACACATAATTATATGAATGTTTAATAGGAATGTTGTTGTAAATTATAATTATGATATTTATAAAAAGATTAACTTGTTGTTTTTTCATATATGTGAAACACAACCCATAAATTTATAGTTTTTTAGTTCGTGGTTTGAGAAAAGTAAGATCGTAATCGAGTAGATCTAAGTATCCTATGGTCAATATCAGGAATCGTATAAGATCTTAACATGCAAAGATCCTACGTAGATCCGGATCGTTTTTGTTTTTTTTATTTATTTGCAGTATCGTAAAATCCATAAGATCCTCACATCAGGACGGATCTTAACAACCATGATTAAAACTGCTTATCTACTCAATGTGTTTTGATGCAACATATAAGCAGGAAGGTGTTTGAGGTTGCTGCCTATTTCTGGGTGAAGTAACTCGTTGTGAATAAACAGCTTCAAAGTGCTTGTTTTTTCTTCCATAAATGCTAATATTAAGAAACAATAAGCAGTATAATAAAGAAATCCCAAACACCCTGGAAATATCCTTTTGGACAGTCTCCAGAGGCGCTCACTTCGTAATGCCTTGACTGTGTAGGCAACATATCAGGCTCCACCCTTAACGCCTATGCCTTGGCAAATGAAGCCGTCACCAAAACTTACCTTCTTCACAGCCCAAAATGTGTCTTGATCTAAGCTTGGTAGGTCAAGTCGAGAATGAATATCACATATCTCTGAGGATCTGATGTTAACAAAAGGTTATATCTAAACCGTACTAGTAACTAATAAGTCCTTCTGAGAAATCTGATTATGTTTGCTAGAGTAGCATCCAAACATCCCATATATGGTGTTCTATCCTATGATTTTTATCTAAAGGTTCTTAAATACAGTTTACTCTTATCATTCCTCATTAGGATATACATACTCAAACCAGGAAACTATACGAACAGGATATGCAAGAGAAAATGGCAATTATATATTGAAGTTCTTGCGATCACTTGATTCAGACATGGTAAATACTGTAAGTTAGTCCGCATATTTTATTATCATTCTTCTCAAACTGGCTCCTCATTTGTATATTTTGTTTCTACAACCGGTAAATGAACTATTAAAACCGTCATCTTCATAGGCAAGAGAAGTATATATACGGAATGTTAGGAATTATTGTAAACAGACTTAAGTCTGGTAGTTATAGAGTTAAGTCTGGTAGACATAGTTAAGTCTGCCAGTACTAAGTTAAGTCTGGCAGTGCTATAGTTAGTACTGGCCTTGTCTAGTTAAGTCTGTTTATGTAACAGAATAGTGATAATAGTTATCTTAGAGATATCTTAGGAGATATCTTAGGAAAGGATATACATTATCCTTTCACACGTTTGTAAAGCCCATTAGGGTTTCCTTGGTGTATAAAAGGAACCCTACGGCACAATGTTTAGTATGAGATTGAAATAGTATTCTAATAGAAATTAATAGCAAATAGCAAAGTTTTACATTGTGTTCTTCTTAGTACTTGTGTTAAGATTCCGCATTAGCACATAGTATTCATAGTCAGTGTCTCTCATATAGTTGATTTGGATTTATTCAAGTTAGCTATTGTCCTACAAAAGGCTAAACAGATCCAAGACTTTGGACCTACAAGTGGTATCAGAGCCTCTAGAGGGACTCTGAGTAAGAAGAATCACAAGAACACAAACAATCACTTTCAGATCTAGAAAAATGTCTCAACCTGCTAATGATGATTTCTCTCAACATCTTAGTGATGATGAAGCATCATACCATGAAGATGCATCAGAAAATGGTACTGCAACCAATAAACCAAAACAACAACAACAACAACTCATTCCTACCACAACCACTATCTCAAATATCAAACTCCCAATTCTGAAGAAGGAGGAGTATGATATATGGGCTATGGAGATGGAGCATTACCTTGAATATATTGATAATGATGTTTGGAAGGTAATTCAGAATGGAAATTCAAAGAAGAGAATCTCAACTGGAAAAGATGGTGTTGTTAGAATACTTCCACCAGTATCTGCTGCAGAAATTCATGCTGTTGAAAAGGAAAGGAAGGCTAGAACCATCTTACTTATGGCCATTCCCAAGGAACATCTGAGAAGATTTCATGGAATGGACGATGCAAAAGAAATTTGGGAAGCTATAAGGACTAGGTTTGGTGGTAATGCAAATTCAAAGAAGATGCAGAAAGCTGTTTTAAAACAACAGTTTGAAGCATTTACTATATCAAGTTCAGAAGGGTTAGAAAAGGGATATGATAGGTTCCAACAACTACTCTCACAGTTGGAAGCCCATGGTGCTGAAGTATCAACTGAGGATGCAAATCACAAGTTTCTCAGATCTTTGCCCCCAGCTTGGTCAAATCTGGCAATGACAATGAGAACCAAACCAGATGTTGACACTTTGTCCATTGATGACTTGTATAATAACCTTAGGGTTTTTGAGCAAGAACTCACAAGGTTAAGTTTGGTCATGTTGGTGCCTACAGTACTTGTACTCCTTCTACTTCTTCAAACAATATTCCAGAAAGAGAAGTTCCTGCTGGTTTTGCTGATGAATTTATTTATTCACTCTTTGCCAAACAATCAGAAGATCTAGACTTGCTTCATGAAGACCTAGAACAGATTGATGATGTGGACATTGAAAAGATGGACATAAACTGGCAGATAGCAATTATTGCTATTCGAATGAAGAAGTTTTATAAGAAGACTGGAAGGAGAGTCCGGATTGATGGAAACAAACCTATTGGTTTTGACAAAAAGAAGCTTGAATGTTTCAAATGTCACAACACTGGTCATTTTGCTAGAGAATGCACATCCAAGGGGACAAATGATGGAAAGAAGAGAGACTCATTCTATTAAGATCAAAGAGCTGGAAAGAAAGAACAGAATCAGAACTGTTTGCTGACTATGGATGATGGTGTTGTCAATTGGGGAGAACATACAGTAGAGGAAGAAGAGACAAATCATGCACTCAAGTCGAAACCCGACGTCCGTTACATTTATGTTTTTTAAATTACGACTCATTATTTTATACATGCATTTTTATATTTATGATCTGTTTAATTTTTAGAGTGGTATTTTTTTTAATGTATTTTTTTAATTTAATGAATTATATGTTAGTTTATATAAGTTTATTTTTAAATAATAAGATAAGTAAAAAAAAAAAAATAAGCAGTTTGGCACCAGAAATCCTGGTGCCTAACCAAAATGCCGCTTAATTCCTGGTGGCCATATTGCTAGATTCCTGGAGCCAAACTCTATAGATTTGCTTGACTGGCATATTATCCACGTTTTCCTCATCTATGGCACGAGGAGTTTGGCACGACCGCTCCCCGTGCAATTGTAAAGACCCTCTAAAATCTATAAGCATTTGGATGTTGTGTAGTGTATAAATTTGTTTCTGTATTGATGTAGTTAATGTGTCAGACAATTATTAGGCCTTATCAATTTTTACTTGTGAAAAATTTTGAAGCAATCAAAATTTACATTTGACCATACTTGGCAAATGCCACTTATTTGAGATGCAGGGTTACAATGATAAAATGTAGTCTATCATACAGCTTAGATATGACTTAACGGAGGCCCTAAGAGTCTACACACATCCACAACTAAAACATTGTTTCGACTACTCGACTTTGTCCGCTTAAGTACACAAGCCTTATCGTGTTTATGTGTCTAACATTTACAGACTCCTCATTGCGCAACCTTTGAACTAATTCTTCCGGCATTTCTTCTAAGTGTAATTTCTGAAGAGTAGTAAGATATTCGATGCCTTGTAAAGAAGATTTCATTTCTGGACATCGAATTAGATTCAACTCTTTAATATTTGGCAACGTACTCTTGTCTAATCTCAATCCACTAAGCTCCACGAGTTCCAACAACCGCATTCTGTTGAGTTTCGGAAACCCTCCTGCTGTGAAGTGCAAGAACCTGCATTTGCTAGCATTCTTGAGTTCTAAAAACACTAGTGTTGGTAGATTTTGGAGCGATAATAGCATATTGTCGCCTAATCCTGAGCAACACAAGTAAATATCAGTTAAATTGGCTAATGACTCGAGCCATCGAGGCAACCTAGTTAACTTTCCAACCAATGCCAGCTTCTGAAGAAACGCTGGAGGGAAAGATAAATTTTCCAGCAGGAGTTCTTCGCTTTTGGTACTGGCAGTAATACTAAGACGCCGAAGACCCGTCATTTTTTCAACTGAGCTACACAGTTTTGGCCCTTGAACCGCTTCAATCTTTGTGATATCCAATCTCTTGAGCTCGGTCAAGTTTCCAATTTTCTGGATGAGTTCTTCCTCAGCTTCAATCGAGGCTAATGCTTGTAGATTTCTTATCTTCGTTAATCCTACTGGTACCCTCAAACCAGATAGAAGCAGATGGCGTAGTCTTGGCATATTTGATATTCCATTTGGTAACTTTTTCAGGTTGGTGTTTCGGATATCAAGTGTTTGCAGATTTCTTAGCCTCTCCATCGACTTTGGAAGCTCACTGATTTCTGTTTCTCGAAGGTTTAGATACCTCAAGTTGAATAAGCTTGTAACCGCAGCTGGAATTGATCCAATGGATACTCCCTCAAGTTCTAGGACTTTTAGCAGCTTAAAGCCAGACAGGAAGGCATTTATTGGAAAATACGAGTTTGTCTCTATTTGAAACACGAAAAAAGCACGAAGGTGACGTGACATCGAGCTGCTTAAACGTATGTTTCCACCTCTGTTATATACTGAGAGCCTCTGGACTTTACTTACAAGTCTGGCCTCTGTGTCGTCATATGCTAAGCAAAAGTTCTCCTTTTGGGAAGTGGTCGTTGCAAGTTCTCGCATAACATCATGGACTCGAAATGTCTTGACCCTTCCGCTATCATTAGTCTCCGTGACTTGAATCATGCTTCGGAGACAAAGTTCCGTTAAATATTCCTCTGCTACTTCCTCAACTGTTATCCCTTTCCGTTCCAGGATAAACCCCTCAGCAACCCATAGTCTTATAAGCTTTTTTCTCTTAATCGGATATCCATCCCGAAAAGCACAACAATACAAGAAACAATGCTTTAGATAAAAGGGGAGATCATTGAAGCTCAATGACAAGATCCCTTTAACACTCTCAAGCACAGGGTTATTGCTCAGTTCCCAGTTAAGACTATCATATATTTTCTTCCACTCGATAGCGGTTTTGTCTCTCGAGCATACAAGGCCTCCAATTGCCACTATAGCAAGTGGTAATCCCTCACACTTTTTAGTAATCGCTTGAGCTAGATCTTCTAGTTCTACGGGACAAGAATGTTCTAAATTGGTCCAAAAAGCCTTTCTGCAAAAGAGAGCCCATGAATCATCCTCCCCAAGAGGGTCGAGATGAAGAATATGATTTCCGGGTCCTACTGATTTTGCTACATTATCGTTTCTTGTTGTGAATATAACTCTGCTTCCAAGACCATTTTCAGGAAACGCACTTCTTATTCTACTCCAAAGAAGTATTCTCCAAACATCATCTAAGATAATCACATACCTTTTCTCGCGTAGATAGTAGATAAGCATCTCAACTAATTCTCTGTAGTTCATTTTTCTCAAATCACTAGGAACTGTTTCACGTTTCCCCCCAAACAATTTCTTGATCATGGATCTTAATAACTCATCAACACCATTGGTTTGAGAAACAGAGACCCATGCCCAACAGTCAAAGTAACGTTGAATTACTTGATCATTGTAGACTTTACTAACAAGAGTTGTTTTTCCTAACCCACCCATCCCCACGACGGATATAACCATTCGGCGAGGATCATCTTCCATCAACCATTCCATTAATTTATCTTTGTTCTCTTCCATTCCCACTATCTCATCTTCGTCAACAGCCATAAACAACTCTTCTTGACGTTGCCACCAATCAATCGAAGCGTTTTTGTTTGCATTTCTCCCCTCATCACTTTTCTCATCAAATGTGTAATTCTTTCTTCGCTCACAAACTTCATGAACCTGTCTTTTTAGCTTCTGAATCTTTAAAGAGAACTTACGCCTTCTGTTCATGTGCATTGGAACCATAATGAGGTCTTGAACCATATTCGTTAGTCCCTTTCTATCTTCTTCAAAATCTTTATAGTAAACATATTCGTCTAACATGTCTTCTACATTTTGTGCAACTTCTCTTACTTGTCTCACCCATGTTTCCACCACTTCACTCTTCAACTTTTTTCTTTCGGCGTCTCTTATGCACGATCTCATGATTTCTAGCTCTAGTTTTATTTCCTCAACATCGCTTTTTGAATCTCCCAGTAACGATGCTTCTTGCATTAGGAGCGTAGTCAGCTTTTCGAGTAGGAAGTTCACAGCACCATCTGCCATTTTGCCACTGGAACGATGGTGTGGTAGTGGGGTTCTGGTGGTGGTGGATGAATTGTGTGAAAACAAGAAACAAGCAGGAATATAGTAATGAAGTTGATTGGAAAAAAAAACTGATCAATTTGACTTGATCAAGGTTGACTAGCTTAGCAAGGTTGACTTGAAGACTTTTACACTATCAGACTACTTTGGGACCAATCAGTTTAAGAAACAAGCAGGAAAGTAATAATGAAGTTGTTTGGTAACAACCTCTAAAAAAAACCAATTAGTGTTAGAATACTTTGGTCACAACAGATTAGTGTATGAACACATGATCACATAGAACAATAGGAATACTTTTACACTAACAGGTTTATGTAGTTCACCCGATCGGTACGTGGGACCCAAGGTGCGCTCAATAAGACAATTAGCACCCTTGGAATCCCGCAACGAAGCAGCTGGCGGCTAGACCATCTAGCAACAATTGCAGTATATGGCTTCCGGGGGTGTTTGTGAATGTTGACCCCATTTGTATACGAGTATCATTTATCAGTATCAGTATCACATTCAAATTCGTCGTTCTTAATTACTTATTAATCCGCCATCTTTCAACTACTAATTACACAACATAAAGATACACCGCCATTATTTGGTACAGTACAACGTACACTATCAATACCAAATGATATAACGACACACAATAGCACATTGTACGTTTTGAATTAGATGAACTATTGGAAGATTTATTGTTAAGTATATTCGGTTTGATATAATGATTAATTTAAAAACACTCAAGGGTTGATTTAGAATAGGATTTATTCATGTTTGGAGTACTAACATAAGATATAGTTTGTACTTATATGTATACTCTTAACTATGATATCAACTTTTCTTTGGGTTTTCTAATATGTCGAGTTTTACAAAGTAGGTTCTTAGATGAATGACCATAACTTATTCATAAAAACGCTTTCCCGACATAGATTGGATGGATTTTGGAACGCTTTCTTGCACCTTGTTTTTGCATGAGATGTTCATCTGACTACCAGAAGAACGGGATTGATAGATGAACATATGCAAGGAAACTATGTTTTATAAACGTACGGTAGCTATGTACTCGTTTGTTTGTATCTTACTTAAGATAGTTGAATTTGTCGCCTCATTTTGCACTTCAAATCCTAACTTACATAGCGACTTTGCAATTCTATGGCTTGAACAAGAACTAAAAATGAGGTAATACGACCGGGACATTGTCCTGGTGAAATTACTCACTTAACGCAAGCATAGAGTTCAAATCCTAACTTACATTACGACTATGCAATTCTATGGCTTGAATAAGAATTAAAAATGAGGTAATAGGACTGGGGTCTGGGGCATTGTCCTGATGGTATCACTCACTTAAAGCAAACAGAGAGTTGACCCGTCAATAAAAACTTTAAGAAAGAAGGTTATGGTTTCAATCCTGACAAGATAACTGTAGGACAAGGTAACTGTACGTAACATGCACTCTTGATCTAAAAGTCGCTCACTTTGTACAACTTAGGGTGGCCTAGTGGTAATTTCAATTCTTGTTAGGTGCAAACAACTCTAAGTAGCCACTCCAACCTTTTGGAAAGGGGAGCGTTTTACTAGATTTGAGTGTGTGCGGCGGTGGACACAAGTCCCGTGGATTAGTCGGCCATTTTATAAATTAGCATTATATAGAAAGGCGAAAACCTCATTGAACTCACCTAGTGAATCTTGACATTTTAATTTCTTGCAACAAAACTAAATAAATGTCTTTTTATTGTCTAATGAACTCGATTATGGATCATGTTTAGGTAGTTTTAGAAAAAGGTACATAACAGATGAGATAGCAAAGTACGGAAAGGAGAACATGTATTTCTTCAGATTTTTTCACATCGAGAAATTGTGTACCGTGACCAATAACTTCAACTACAAGTCCTTGATTGGAGAAGGTGGTTTCGGGAGGGTCTACAAAGGTCACATTGCCACCAAATACACTGTATGTTTGTAAATCATGTTCATAATTATGCATAAAAAGTATCAAAACACGTCCTCATTTGTGTTTTTGCCTTATTTTTGGGGGTTCGTAGGACGTTGCTGTAAAAAAGCTAGATAGAAATGGGTATCAAGTTAACCGGGAGTTTTTATTGGAGGCTTTGTTGTTGAGTCTTCTTGATCACTCGAATCTTGTTAACTTGCTCGGATATTGTTGCGATGGTGACCAACGGATATTAGTTTACAAGTATATGCCCAACGGCTCGCTTGAAGACCATCTCTTTAGTATGTTTTTCATCATTCACACAGTTTTCTTTGTTTTCTTAATATAGGTCCCATCAACATGCACTCTGACACATAAAATGAAATAAAATGATTTAAGCTAAGTACGTACGTACGTTTTTTTATGTTAAGATTGGGGAGATGGGGATCCGCAAAAGCCTCTAGAATGTGACATAAGAATCAAGATTGCAGCAGGAGCAGCACGAGGGCTCGAATACTTGCATGATATAGCCGACCCACCAGTGATCTATCATGACTTGAAAGCTTCGAACATACTACTGGATGAGGAGTGGAACCCGAGGATTTCTGACTTTGGGTTGACCAAATAGTCTCCAACCGGCGAGCAAACTCACATCACAACTAATGTGATGGGGACATGTGGTTATTGTGCATCCGAGTTGTTTAGAGACCGAAGACATTTCCATTTGATGGCAGATCCATTGCTTGAAGCAAGATACCCGAGAAAAGGGCTTTACCAAGCTTTAGCTGTGCGGCAATGTATCTTCAAGAGGATGCCACAAAACAGCCCACCATAAACCTAGTAGCCAAGGCTCTCGAGTACTTATGTTCAGGAAAGAATCAGGAACAACCAAAGGAAGATCAGAATGATAGCTCAGAGAAAGATGAAGGACTTGGCGGTATTAGAAACAAACCTTAGAATCATGTAAAACTCTAAGTAAATGACATTTTTCGGTACAATTAGATGACAAATTTTGTAAATTTGTTCTATAATTATCTGTCTCTATATAATTATGTGTTTTGTTGCTTGAACACACAATCTTTCACATGTAAAATTTCATCTGATGGTGCTAGATAGAAGATGTTTTTTCATGTCAGTTTTTCCCATACAAGCTGCACATTCAATAGATATACAATTATTCAATGTTATATATTTGAAATTAGTAAATATAATCACCAAATCAGAGTGGCGCAGCGGAAGCGTGGTGGGCCCATAACCCACAGGTCCCAGGATCGAAACCTGGCTCTGATATGCTGAGAGAAAAGCTTCCAAAAACCACTTTTTGTATTGCTGTCTTTTGGTTTTACAAAATAGACCATTGCTTATTACTTTTTCTCATCTTGCCACTTATTTGCTGATGTAACTTAATTGTATCATATTGTCTTCTTTTTTCTTCCCAATGAAGCTTGTCCACAAGAGGTTCGGAAGCGAAAACACATTGAGTAAGATCATAATTCTGACAGCGCTTGCCAAATATTCTTGAGTTAACACTGTTATAGTTTCTTTTTTAAGCTAACACCATATATAGTTAATTTTTTGTCATTTTGATTTTATTCTTATGTCTACGGTTCGTCTCTGAGTAGTTTTGGACGAGATACTTGAAATACTGAAATTGTAAAAGATGCATATGCTTTTAGCTTCATTCGATACATTGCTATACCTTTAACCTTTTCCCATGATTTCACTCCCCATCCTTCAGTGATCCTTTCGACTGGATGCCCAACGTATTTAGACATACATCTGATATGTATAGAGTTCAAGGACCATGCAGATCCAATATATTGGCAGACCATATGTGTAGTACAAATCTAAGGATATATACATGCTACCCATCATTTACCACAAGGCAAGATTTTAAAGGCGGTACGTATACATAATATACATCTACAATACAAGTGAATTATGTATGTATGAGATTGAGTTGAAAAAGCCTTAGTAAAGTTCAAAGTCAAGTAAACCTTTTTAAGGGGATCACAGCCATAATCAAGTTATAATGACATTCATTACATACACATGTAAAAGAAACCTCCCCAAAATGTAAAAAAGTTAATTTCACCTTTAAAGTCAAAGTTGAAATTTTTACCCCAATCACATGGTCTTTACCACAAGCAATGAGATGTCAAGTAGTTAGAAGCTGGACATCAAGATTCAAGAGGCCCCCAAGCACAACTCAAATGTTTTTATTTGGCCACTAGACGATAGTTTTAACGACCCAAACTTCAAAACCATGATTCGGAAAAATGAGTTATTAAAATGCCAGTCAGAAAGGATGTGTGATCGACTGATTGCGTAATCTTGGGCGCACTTGGATAGGAGGATTGATTCTATTTTTACCGACAATAAAAACGAAACCAACGTAGTTAATAGCGGTTGGTTTTCCAGTTTTCTTTTGGGCTGGTTTGGGTTTTTTGTTATCGGTTCGAATAGGGGTGTTGATCGGTTCGGTTATCGGGTTATTCGGTTAGTTAGGTTATTTTCTTTTTGTCAACCCGAAAATCGAACCGATCTGAACACCGAATTCGAATTCGGTTCGGTTCTCGGGTTGACCCCAATAACCCGAATTTCACTATTTAAAAAAAATAATTAATAATTACATAGATTTTTAGTAAAAAAATTATTATTAAATAAAAAGTGTTTTTTTATATTATGATACCATTTTAATGGTATTTTATATATATAAATATATAACACATATCATCTTATACTTCGGTATATAAAAAACATATGCAATCATTTTATTTAATACTTTTAATACAAAAGATAAAAGTGAAATAAAAAAAAAAAAAAAAAAAAAAAGTAAAGTAGAAAAAAACAAAAAAGAAAAGAAAAAAAAGACATTAAGAGGTGTTAAGACACCCCCTTCACATCTAGTCCAGTAAGAGGTTTATGCCTCTTACTGCCTCTTAATGGCCAGAAAAAAACAAACGCTCTTAACAGTGTTTGGATCTTACTGCCTCTGAATGACATGAAAAAAACAAACAGTCTTAATGACCTAAATGTCTGACCGCGTCTGAATGAGTCAGATTAAGATGTTGTTAAGAGGTATTTCTGAAAAAACAAACACCACCTAAGTTATTAGAAATGCAGTAAGGGAAAGGATGTGTGTCGACTGATTTGCGTATATTGGGAGCACTTGGATAGGATTGATTCTATTTTTACTGACAGTAAAAACGAAACCACCGTAGTTAATAGCTTGGTTTTCCAGTTTTCTTTTTGGCTGGTTTGGGTTTTTTGTTATGGTTCGAATAGGGGTGTTGATCGGTTTTTTTTTTTTTTTTCAACCCGAAAATCGAACCGATCCGAAAACCGAATTCGAATTCGGTTCGGTTCTCGGGTTGACCCCAATAACCCGAATTTCACTATTTAATTTTTTTTTTAATAATTACATAGATTTTTAGTAAAAAAATTATTATTAAATAAAAAGTGTTTTTTTATATTATGATACCATTTTAATGGTATTTTATATATATAAATATATATATAAAAAATATATATATATGAATTCGGTTTTCGGTTCGGAGTTCCAAACCCATATCCAACTCGAGAACCGAATTAGTAGTTCGGTTCGGTTTGGTTTTAGCGAATTCGGTTCGGTTGCTTTCGGTTCGGTTCGGTTCGGTTTTGGTTTTCGGTTTCTTCGGTTTTTCTCACCCCTATTTAGAGATGCAAATGTAAAACCGGTTTTTTTAAAAACCGGTACAAAAACCGTAACCGGTTTTTTTAAAAACCGGTTTTTTTTAACCGGTTCGGTTAAATATAACCGAACCGGTTAGACCGGTTTTCGGTTTTTTCCCCGATACGGTTTTTACCGGTTTTATAAACCGGTTTACCGGTTTTTTTAAAAAACGGTTGTATACCGGTTTTTTTATTTATTTTTTTTTTTAATTTTTTTTTTTTTTTTTTTTATAACCGTTAATAGTTTTTTTTTTAAAAACCCGGTTTTAACTACTTGAGTACACTAATATGTTTTTAAAAAAACACTAATAGTTTTTAAAAAAAAGTTTTAAAACATACTTGAGTACACCTAATATAACCGAACACTAATAGTTTTTTAAAAAAAATCTTTTTTGACTACTTGAGTACACTAATATGTTTTCGGATGATGGCCATGCCGAAGCTCGAAATGTATTAGTATTTATATATTTTTAGTTGTATAATTGTATTGTTTAAATAAAGTTATGGTTGTATTTTTTTAGTATGTTTTCCGGGAGCAAATAATAAGTTATGTTTGTTATTGTTTAGCATGTTTCGGTGTATTGTTTATTAAATGTTTGATAATTACAAGTTTATTAAATAAATGTATGAAGTTTTAAATTCCAAAAAAAACCGAAACCGGTATAAGACCGATCGACATTTATACCGAAAAAAAAACCGAAAACCGGTAAAAAATCCGATTCCGAAAATTTATAACCGAAGAAAAAACCGATTTCGAACATTTATAACGGAAAAACCGATTTCGGAAAAAACAGAATAAAACCGAAACCGGGATTTGAAAAAACGGTTTTTTAAAATCGGTTTTCTAATAACGTCGGTTTTGGTTTTCGGTTTATTCGGTTTTTCTCACCCCTATTCGAAGTTCGCTGTTTTGGGATTGGGCTTACAATTTGTAAACATTAGCATGGGCTTGGAAATTACTAATCATTAGAATGGGTTGGAATTTCATAAGGCATTTGTATGGGCTTCATAATCATTATTGAGTAGGGGTGTTCATTGTTTTTTTTATGCATATTAGTGAATAACTAAACAAGAGTTTGCCTATTTGATTTATATAAATTCATGTACCACGCATAAGTCAATATATAACCTACAGAAAAGTGGGCTAATCCAAGCAATCTTGCTTGTACAATGGAAAGTGCCACCGGTATCACTAGACCCAGTTGAATGATAGGTCGCATATTCAAACACATAAACAAGTATGAGGTGATAAACATAATTAAACAATCAACGATTAATTAAGAAATCGATTTTTTTTTTAAAAACAAACCAAACATTAAACTTTCATTAAGATGGCTAATACCCGAGGGTATTACCCCACAACCATTGTAATTATACAAGCGTAATCAAACAATGAAAATTGAACGATTAAGAGAGTAAAAATTACACGATGTCTTCTATGGATTTATGATCAATGCTTAAGCTTGGTGGTTGATCTTCTCTTCTAAAATCCGTCTTAAATGAGTATGGTATAAAGAATATGATATTGCACAATGAAAACTCGTTTTTGAGTCTTCTATTTATAATGTCTGAAAAAGACTCGATACGCTATATCTGGCTAGATCGGTACAGCGTATTGGGCTGGATTCTTTGGAGTGCGCGCTACGTTCTCAATGAACCAATGATACCATTCCCAATTTACTTTATTTATTATATCTTCGAAATAGTTATCTTCATGGATACGACGTTGTAAACAAAAGGGATACGCCGTATTGGAATTGGGTAAAAAACACATTTTTTTTGTGAAGTCTCAGGCGCTTGATAACGCCGTATCTCTGTTCGTTGGGTTACATCGTATGTAGTTCAGAAATCAGCATTTTCCCTTTTTTTTTTTCAAATGTCTTTGTTTTTTGCTCCAAATTATGCGCCTTTTAGCTTATCTTTACAAAACACTCCTGAATTACTGCATTTATCTACTTCAAAGCAATTGAGTACCAAATAATGCAATAATTATATATAAAAAGTTGTTGAAACAGATGGGATAAATGATATAATAAAGTGATGTTATTTGATGTCATCAAATATCCCTCCACACTTGAATCTTACTTGTCCTCAAGTAGACTTTAGAAAAAGTTTTTGTTTATGAAAATGTGTCCCAAACGAAGTTGAGTATTTTCCGTTTAAGCGTCATTTTGTCCTAATCACCTGTACATAACCAATCTCCTTACGAAATATGGAAATGAAAACACCCAGATCACTCAACTAATCTAGGGTGCAACATTTAATTGTTACGGCTCAATGCTCGGTAAGTTATTAGTTTTCTATTCATAGGCTTGCAAGGATACAACATCTCCAACCTCTAAAGGCCAAAAAGAGAAACAAGTCAAAAGTAAATTGGGTTTAAGAAGGCTTTAGGGTTGATCATTTACGGCGAACAGTTTTCACCATAAGTACCAAACCAACAAGGCAGCTGATTTGCACAATACACGGCGTAAGAACAAAAATTAGACATATACAATCCGATCACATCCCTGTTCGTGTTTAACCAGCGGTTAGGATGAAGAACGATATAGGGTAGGGAGTTTCTAACTTTTACCAAAAATCGTCATCCAACAAGGCAGCTGAGACATGCATATATGGCCGTAATGACGGAATAGACATGCATGCTCGTACAAGTCCTCGTTCGAGTAGACACTAAGGTTAGTTGCTAGGAAAAGGAAGTAAAATGGGTGTTAGAACAAAATTTCACGAAACAAATAGATTAAGCCAGCAAATAAGGTACGGTTGCTAGTAACTTTCCCCCGATCGTTCCATGATAAAGACTCGAACATATAGACAAACGCCTTGATCATAGAGATGACAAAGACAACCTAAGTTGGCGTTCCCATAACGGTCAACTTCCCTTACATCCTGCTCTTTACTTAATTTTACAGAATAAGTGGTGATATCGGCTACTTTTTACAAGACTTTACATCGTTGATTTTTGTAACATATCAACGAATAATCGATCATTCCAAGTAATTCCTTCGGTATAAACTTCTTTTGAACCAACTATTTTTCTTCCTTCTTTTTTTTCTCTCTCTTTTTTTGCAATACATCATAAATCTCAGTTTTATTTCACCGTCTTCACTATCACAATTCATCCGGATAATCTTTTCCTTGTAACACTTCTTCTTCGGACATGATTCATAATTGCGAAAGTAGCAAAACTTACGAGCTACATATTTTTCCCATTGCATTGTGCAAATTCCCGACCATTACAGAGATAGAAAAATTTCACTTTGACACAGGAAATACAAAACTTTACACGAAAGCAACTAGCAACTTTGATTAAAATAGGCTTAATTTACACGGTATGCTAAGGTGCAAAGGTGTAACAAAACATATAATTTTGGTGTTATAGGAAAAGAAAGGAAATGGCTCAACAGGTTGTTTAGGGGATCTTACTACTAAAAATGAGAGTAAACAAAGCGGTTTCAACGGGGTTTTAAACTATGCCAGTATAGTTAGTTAATTTTTACGACTTGTAGGCTATTTGGTTTAATCCTAGAAATTTATCAGTTGAACATGTTCCTCCATCTAAATCCATAGTACTACTCATTGCGGTCTCGAGTGATATACCAGGCCAAGTTCTAAAGTCCACTACATCAGCGGCACACTCATAATTTTGTAGAATTTTTAGTAAACAATTGGAAACGAAATAGGCTTAATTCTCACAATATGTATCAAGGGTTATAGCGTGCTAGGTAATGTAACTAGTGATTTTTACAAAAGTCATGCTAATTTTTTTTTAAATTTTGGCCGTTTTTAAGCACTTTGCATGTTATTTTATAAAAAAGAAGACAAGTACGTTCTGATTCTCCATCCCCCCCCCCCCCACTTAAATTATACAACGTCCTTTTTGTATAGATAAAACAATTAAATTATAAGGGAAAATAGAATTAGAACAGAAAACTCCCTGATGTATTGTTCTTAATAATTCTCCAAGATGCGTCCTTGAGCAAAAAGAGTGTTGACTAGGGCTTCAGAATGCCCGAATAAGTTTAACACATATCTTTTTCAGCATATACCATATCACAATTTCAGCAAGGTCCTGTATAAGAGATTAGAAGACAAGTGCAAATTCTATCTCGCTACAATAGTACAAGAAAACAATTAAACACACAACTATACATGGATCAATATGTCGTATTGAGCATTCGACTCAGAATGTTACAGCAGGCTGTAACAATGCACACAAACACACAATATGCAAAATATACAATGCAGGAAATTAAAGGGTTAATACATACGCAGGTTACTAAGGTTTCCACAAATGTTATCCTAAGTAACCATGGTTTCATTTTGTGTGTGTGGGTTACTAACGTTTTCATGACGTTTATTAGGTTACTCGATGTTTATAAAAGTTATACTAATGTTATTTTGTTGAGGGGTTACCAGTTGTGTAACCGGTATTGTGTGCCACGTCACCCGACACCTATTCCTTGTCACCAAATTGCATCCACATTGGTTTTCCACTATCCTTTCATTTTTTATATATATTTACACTTTTTAGATCTAGGGTTTATAAACCCTTTCTTCCCCAACTCTCTAATCCACCATGAACAACAACATGAATATCCTTTGTGGCTGTGGTGATCTCGCAAGGTTACAAACTGCATGGACACAAAATAACCCCTCAAGGAGGTTTCTTGGTTGCCCCAATTTCATGGATCCTACAAGAAATTGTAACTTTTTTAGGTGGATTGATCCCCAATTACCAAATCAATGGTATCAAGCAAGCATGTTTCAGCTGCATTTGACTGTGATGAATCATCAACAACAGCTTCTTGAACTTAATAATCGACACTCTCGATCAACCTTTTACAAAAGATTTATTACATAAGGTATGGTGTGAAGAATATCCCCTCGCACGGTCGCTCAATTCGATTTTATTGTTGTTGTATGTATCTATTTTAATATCATCGGGATAAATTACATAAAAGTGAGAGTGAATAAATCATTAAAGTATAAAACTTTTGTTCCTCTTCATCACATTCAGACATGATGTTTCAATCTTTCAAAATCGATATGGTACGAGGACTTATGTGTAGGTTCAGTTATGAGATTTATTTAGACGTTTAGGATCATTGTAAACAATGGCTGGAAATTCATTCTTCAAATCTTTAAAGAAGTCTAAATCATTCAAATAACTGACCTTAGGCTTGGGTGATGGAAAGAAAATAAAGGCATATTGACTTTATCAATTTCTTTTCAGGAATACGTTTTTCAATTGTTGTGTCAAGAAATTATTTTATGGAAAACGAATTTTTGTCATTAAACTACCGGTAATCTTTATCGTGGATGCGTCAAACGATTTTCAAAGTTAATTTCATTGTACGTTAAAAGGACTTACGTGGGGTCCCGAGAGAGTGTTCTTAGGTTTTCATCAAGGATATAGACTGGGAGTTCGGATTCGGAAGTTTGTAAGCCATCGTCTACATATTCAACAATTATTCCATCTTACGTATGTGGCTGTTTGCCAATTAAACGTCTCACACGGACTAAGAGCTTTTTCCTTCCTCAAGCCTGATATATATTTCCATAGGATGAGTGGGTCATCTATTTTAACCTGTAATAAATTCACTAGAAAAGAAACTATCAAATAGCCTAATATGCCGTATCCAGTAAACTCAATACGCCGTATTGATGATAGAGTTGAATACGCTGTATTGGTTTGAAAAATCTATACACCGTATCTAATAAGCCGTATTGAGTATTCGACTCAGAGTATTATAGAAGACTGTAATAATGCAGAAAACAAACACGCAATATGAAAATATATACAATGCACACAAGCAAACAATTACAAACAGAATTTACACAATTCGATTATCTCAGCTAAACTAATTAATGGTTAGAAATACTAATAAGAATAAGGTTTAATTAATTCACTCCCTGGCAGCGGCGCCAAAAACCTGATGTGCTGTCGTGTAGGGTCAATTATTTGATTATCAAGTTTTAAATTTATATTTAGCCGACAAAACCTTAATACACACTTTAACGGAGGTAGTGTACTCGGTCAAGATGGAGTTCGCGGTAGTTGGGTGTCGAACACTAGAGTGGAACATTTAATCTTATATTCTATCAGTTTTTAATTAGATATTAATGGTTAAACCTATGCTATTGTATGTTGTATAATGATATGAGGGTTTTACGCATGAAGTGAACCATGGAACAGGTTTGGTGATGACAAATATCAATTTCAACTAGACAGTAAACACCAAAAAAGAAGGAAGATAGAAGTTAAAAAAGCGGTCAGCCAAATGATAGTAAACTGTATTAGGCCATATTTATATCCGAGTTCATTTGCTGGTTCATTTGTTTTAGTGACCAATGATTTATAATCCGAAGCGATATATCATTCTTCTAAGACTTAGGCGGGACATCTTCCTAAGACCTTGATACGATTAATCTTGTCATAATTAAACGCATCGCATAAAGCAATCCTTAGTTTAAATTATAATCTATCTTGAGAGAATTAAAGCAGTGGTGAACTGTTAAAACCTAGCCCCAACGGGACTTTATCCACTTATTGTATGATGGTGGTGTTATCATACTGGTAGTTCTAATATTAAAATCTTTACAGTTATTTAAGTGCATGGATTGCTGAAACATAAAGTGGGTTACCTTTACGGTCCAACTAAGCTCATAATTTCAAGACAAAGACAAAACGTTATTTGTGATCCTATTGGTCCAGTAATATGAAACACGATATGGAGAGCTATCCTGGTATCTAGATTACTTTGGTCCATATCACTAGATTCAGTTGAATGATAGGTCGCATATTTAAACACATAAACAGTCTGTAGCTGATAAAACATAATTAAACAATAACGTAATTAGAATCAAATTTTAAAACAAACCAAACATTGAACTTTCATTAAGAGGCTCAATTACCCGAGGGTATTAGCCCACAAACCAAGGTAATTTACACAAGCGTAATCAAAACAATTAAAATTGACGATTTAAGGATAGTGAAATTACAACATAAACGGGATGTCTTCTATGACGTCGTGATAATGCTGGACATTGGTGGCTGATATTTCCCTTCTTAAAAATTCATCTTTTACGTGGTATAGTATAAAGAACTATGATATTGCACACTTAAAATTCATTTTTGCGGTCTTTTCTATTTATAGTGTCTGAAAAAGACTCGATACGCCGTATCTGGCAAGGTCGATACGGCGTATTGGGCTGGATTCCTTGGAGTGCGTGCTACGTTCAAATCAATCAGTGATATCATTCCCAATTTACTTATTTACTGTATCTTCGAATAGTTATCTTCATGGATACGGCGTATGTAGACAGCATGGATACGCCGTATTGGGAATTGGTCAAACGCGTTTTCTTGTGAAGTCTTGGCGCAGATACGCCGTATCTCTTAGTTGTATATGGCGTATTGGTGAAATTTCAGCAATGCTTTGTACTTGAGATGCGCAATCAAGTCACGCCTCCGGACACGTGTTCCGTCCAGGCCCCATCTGGGGGTGTGACATTAGACGACCCCGAAAAAGTGTATAAAATAACACCTCATCAAATACCCCTACACTTGGGATTTGCTTGTCCTCAAGCAAATGGGCTTTTCTATCTAGACAATACCAATATGAGGGGTCGTTTTACCTACTCTTTAAAAGTATTCTACAACACAACCTTTTAGACCCTGTAATTAAAAGCACGGAAAATATATACTAGCACCTCACATAAGTGTTTGGGATTCTCTCTTTCACTCGAGTGTATAATAAATTATAACATATGGGGGAAACAGAAAATCAACACTCATTACCTGTCATAGCATAAAAATTACCATAGGCTTGGTAAAGGATCAAACCTCCACCGCTAGGTGCAAGCATTATTCATTACTATCTAAGAGGTCTTTTAAAAGGGTTATGGGGTGTATGTGTAAGATAACATATAAGGGAAATGGAAACGGATGGGATACTTTTGGGTGGCTTTGGGTGAATTTGGAGTGGAAGGGTTAGCTAATTATCTACACGAATACACACTGGTTTGGTTGCTAAGTCAAGACTCGGACAAAGATATACAAACTCTACACAACTCTACATCAATCTCTTTCTTTTTTTTTTCTCTTTTTTTTGAATAACATAATACATCACTTGGGGTTTATAACACACACCCCTACACTTGAGCATTTACATGCTCGATATTTACAATCTAACTAATGACGCGATTTGAGGTGGATCAAAATAACATGGAGATCATTTGACAAACATATGGGGGTATTGACTTGACTTTTCTTCCCCATTCTTCCACGAAATAAATACTCCCATGAATCCTAATCGTCCCAAAATAATACTTATAAGGATAAGGACTTAACAACCGTGTACTCAATAATTAACTTAGGTTAAAACAATAATGTACTAAAAATAAGTACATACAAGGTAGGCTAAGGCGATTTGGGTGTAACGATTGGTTTAAGGGTTAACAATGCTCTTCATTAATAGTCCGGATTAACCAGAAAATTACGAGAATCATGAAAAGGATAGGCTTGGAGGGTTGTACTAGGGGTATCCTACACTAAAAATGAGTGCATGGCAAATGTGTGGGATAGTTATATGATCTGTGTGACCATCATAATAATTACAGGTTTAAAACATGGGTTAATCCTAATGCCTCTTATCAAGCAAATCCTAATACTTACTATGCGGTCTCAGGATGCATCACAAAAACAAGTTCTAGAATTTAATATACTATTAGTACACTCTCATAATCCTAAAGTAACCAATACCAATGTTCCAGAAAAGGCGACAAAACCACGCATACACATCCGTAACGACAGAATAAACACACATGATTGCTCACTCCTTAACTCGAACAAGCTAAAGGTATAATATCTAAGGGCGAACCTCACATTGTGGGGGTGGAATTTTGAGAGTTTTTGTGCTAGTCATATAAATTCCTATCCATGAGACGCTATTAATACCCGATTTTCGTCGGTATGTGTCATAAAAAAGTTAAATTTGGGTAAAAATTACCTTCTATGCTATGTTTTGATATATTACCTATCATTTTAAGGACAAAGCAAATGGAAAATGAAAGAATAGTTTCTAAGGCTTATTTTCCTCTTATACTTAAGTTGAACATTGTCCCCAATGTTCTATAGAAGTACCCGTAAAAACGAATTAAAGGGAAAAGAAAACAAGGAAAAGAAACTAGTACTCCCCTGGTTTGCTTAGTAATGGAGAAGAAACATGCGATAACTGGTTAAATCGTCATCCAAGAATCATCTAATGAAAACATCCTAAGATCTTTCAAGCTTCTTCTCATCAAATATAACCTGTAATCAAAGACAAAGACAACTATACCAAGCATAAAATGAGCGATTTACTAATATACAATGTGAATTTTGGGTTGACTCGATAAAACAGTAAAGATAGGATGAGAGAATTTTTATACTTATTGGTTTTGCAGGTTTATAAAAGAATATTACATATTTTAAATGTTGTGCAAGTTTTATTTTCAAAAATAATTAAAAAATTTAAGTTTTCTTGACCTGGGCGTATGACGCCGTCAGGGTTATTGTGACCCCATCACAGGTATCGTGGTGACGGCGTCGCGTGTAAATCGTGACGCCGTCTCCATAGTCTGTGAAAACAAAATTTTTGTTTTTGATGAAAAATTTCCTGCACTTGATTCCATAAGTTAATTCCTGTACAAATGGCTGCATATAACCTGAGATTTGACAATTCAATCATATGACTCGAAACTGATGCGAATTAATCTAAACAATTCATTTAACATGTTTGAATTTTGGCTAAAAAGCCAGATAAATTCCCCTACACTTATTATTTGAAAAATACATTTGATTGGAATTAAGACGAGGTTAAAGCCAAACAAAGCATGATTACAAGATAATTCAAACATAATAAAACAAACGGTAAAGAATTAAAACACACGAGACATTCCTAATATGCAGGAAAAGTAAATTGGGTTGCCTCCTAAGAAGCGTTTTTCTTTATTTATGAGTCTTGTAGCTAGACTCGAAGTCATACGCTTTTATGTGTCATAGAAGTGGTCTAAGTCGATGATTTCCCTTGGACTTTCTCTTTCGGAGAGCTTCCTAGTGGTGGGGATTGATTATAGGGTTTTGGTGAACTCTTCTCCATCGGGATCGATTAATCTAATCTTGGCATGCCATGCTTCATCTCTGTTTTTGGGCGGTTTATCCTAATTAATTAGATTTTCAATTAAGCTTTCCGACTCCCATATATTACTCTTAAGGTTAATAGGTATGGCTCCTAAAAACTCCACCATTCTCCTAAACACTAAGGTATCCTTAGAAGGATTGAGCTCGACATCTCTAGCAATTTCCCATTCTCCGGGTAAATGACAGTCTAAGAAGTCTTTCCTAGCATAATAAGGGGTTTGTGCACCTACTCCGTCTGAGTTAGGTCATAGTTTGTATGATTCCCTTTTCCCTAGTGTAGTCTAATAAGGGGTTCCTCCTCACCTAAGTTGACTCCATTTACTCTAAATACTGACCTAGTGACTCTTTCTTCTACCGCTATTTTGGCCATTCTACAATCTATAACTGCGTTGGCGGTAGCTAGGAATCCTCTTCCTACTAACAAAGGGGTTTCGGGGTCCTTTTTGATGTCGATCACGTAGAAATCATTTAATAGTTTTAATTTCCCTATGTGGACTTCTACGTATTTAACAATCCCAACGGGGTATGATTTGGTTCCGTCAGCCAATCCAAAGATATGGTCAGTCTCTTCTAATAGTCCAATGTTAAGCTTTTTGAAGAGGTAAAGTGGGATTATGTTTACGCATGATCCTAGATCGGCCAAGGTTTTGAAAGGTTTTGACTCCTCTAGTCTACAAAGTAGAGTGAATAGTCCGTGGTCTTCCACCTTTGCAGGTACTTCACCTTGGACAAATGCTGATCCATTTTTACCTAGCTCTAAGCTCGCTGCTTATTTATCTAATATAGCGTTATAGATTGGGACGTGAGCTAGGACTTTAAGAACCGATAGGTTAAGATGCAAATCTTGGAATTCATATTCAAGAGTTGGTTTGGGTTCTTTTGGTTGTTGTGTTACCATCCCCGTTCCAGTCTGCGATAGGCTTGTCTGGGAGATGTTTGCCTCCTCAGAATGTGCTTTGATAGCATTGATTGAAGTGGAGGGGTGAGATGAGCATTGGAGATCAATTGTTGGGTAAGGATGAGTAGACAAAAATGGAGAAGTATTCAGTTTTGGGCTCTTAACCATGTCACTAGGTAGTGTGCCTGCTATTTAGTCGGTGATGGCCTTCAACATAGTGTCAATTTTGTTGGTCATCTCACCTTGCTGTCGTTAGAAATCGGCTTCAAACTTGGACAACCTGGCATCTTGAGATGCCATGAAGTTAGATACCAGTCCTTCTAGACTTGATTGATTATTAAAGCTTTGAGGACGGTTGTTGAAGAAACAGTTTGGGATTGAACTATTGGGTTGGAACCAGTTAGGTGAGTTTGAAAAATTATTTAGGGAATTTTAGGGTTGTCTCCACCTAAGGTTTGGGTGACTTCTCCATGATGGATTGTAGGTGTCACCAAGATTATTTTGCTCAGGCTTGAAAGTATACCACTTACCTCCTACTTCATCGATACGCCATGATGCTTAGTCAACAAAGGCTTGTTCGGGGTTTTCCATGCAATACTGAGTGTCATGAGGACCACTGTAGATTTTACATGAGATAGTGATTTTGTTCACTTGGATAGATTGTGTCGGAGCAAGATGAGCTTCCATCAAGCGTTGGACTTGATTTTCAAGCTCGATGAGGTGGCGGTCGGATGTACTTGGGACATCTTGAGGCAAAGTGATTGCCTTGACCGGCTTAGCGAAATCCTTTAGGTCATTCTAACTTTCATTATCATAGAGGGCGAGGTCCTCTAATAATGCCCAGGATTCTTCAGCGTTTAAGTCACGAAGCTTACCACTAGCCGATTGGTCAATGGTTTGTCTTGTGACGGGATTGACATGGTCATAAAAAATTTAGACTTGGAGCCAAAGGTCTATGCCATGATGAGGGACTTTTTAGAGTAAGTCCTTGAAACGAGTCTATGCTTCGGATAAAGATTCTCCTTGATGTTGTTGGAACATCAGGATATCGTTGTGGAGTTTTGCGGTCCTTCTTGATGGAAAGAATTAAGCAAGGAATCGGGTAGTAAGATCCTCTCATGTGGTGATGGATCCTGCTGGAAGACGTTCAAGCCAATTGCTAGCTTGATCGCGAAGGGAAAATTGAAATAAATGCTGGCGTGTTCTTTCCCTATTGTGACCGCCAAGGTCAAGTGAGTCCACAAGTTTTAGGAAATCCTTGAGGTGTTGGTTTTGTTGGGTTTAAAAGACTTCAAGATGATTCTTAGAGTTACTACTGCTCAGGTATATATTAGTGCTATCAAGCATAACTTAGTGTTGTTGGTAATACTAATGAAAATTATGCTAAGTAGTTAGTACTGGTAGTATAAAGTTACTACTGCTAGTTACTACTGTTAGTATAATTAGTACTGTTAGTATAAAGTTATTGCTGCTAGTAGAAGTTAAGACTGCTCAAAAATGAAGACTAAAAATATACTAAGTAGTTACTACTGCTAGTACTAAAGTTAGTACTGCTAGTGTATGTTAGTACTGCTACAGTAAACTTCTAAGTAGTTAATGCTGCTTGTGCTCAGTTACAACTGCTGGAAGGATTAATGGTGTTAGAGTAAGATCAAAGACATATCAGAGAAGAGATCAAAGACATATCAGAGAAGAGATAAAGGTTGATTGAAGAACAAGAATACTTATGAAGATAAGTATCAATTATTTGTAAAGAAGATATGTATAAACTTATTTGTTTAAGAGATTATGTTTACTTATAGAAAAGATCATAATCACTTGACGTGTTTTGTAAGCCCATTAGGGTTTCCTTAGTGTATAAAAGGAACCCTACGGCATAGATCTAGATATCATTTTTCATATTAGTATTCATAGTTTGCATAGCAATCATAGTTAGTATTCATAGCTATTTTGTAACTCAAAATAGTATTCAATATATTGAAAGTTTAGTAAAGATCTTGTTTTTACTATTTTATTGTTCTTCTTGGTATTGTAAACTAGATTTTGCATAGTTTATAATATTCTCAATCTTAGTTTCTACTATAGTTGTCTTGGATCTATCCAATATAACTAAGCTTTAACAAGCTAAGTAAGATCTGTCAAAAAGGGATCAACAAGTGGTATCAGAGCCTGTTGAGAAACTCTGAATAAGAAGAACACTATATCTACACAAGATCTTATAATCAAAGAGAAGATGGAATCACAGTCAGAAACTACCCAAACAGTGTCTGCACTAAAACTTCCTATACTCAAAATAGGAGACTATGATCTATGGAGTATGAGAATGGAGCAATATCTTACTCATACTGATTATGTTCTTTAAGAGGTTATTGTGAATGGTGATGCACCTGCTGTTGCATTAGCTAGTGCTGAAGGTCCCATTCCTCCTAAAACTGTAGAACAAAAGCTGGCAAGAAAGAATGAATTGAAAGTAAAAAGCACTTTGTTGTTGGCCATTCCTAATGAGCACCTATTGAAGTTTCATGGAATCAAGGATGCAAAGACCTTATGGGAAGCAATCAAGACCAAGTTTAGAGGCAAAAAAGAATAAAAGAAAATACAGAAGACCATTCTGAAGCAGCAATATAAGAATTTTACTACATTAAGATCTGAAGGACTGGATAAAACCTATGATAGGTTTTAGAAACTAATCAGCCAATTGGAAATTCATGGTGAAGTTATCTCTCAGGAAGATGCAAATCTAAAGTTGCTAAGAAGTCTACCATCAGCTTGGAACAATATTGCTTCAATCATGAGAAACAAATCTGATCTAGACACAATGAGCATGGATAATTTATACAACAATTTGAAGGTGTATAAAGCTGAGATTAAAGGCCAATCAAGCTCAAACTCAAACTCTCAGAATGTGGTTTTTGTATCTTTAAAAACACTAGCAGTACTAATGAAGCAGTTAATACTGCTCATGAAGTTTAAACTGCTAGTTCATAGGGACAAGCTTCTTCCTCAACTTATGCTGATGATATCATGTTTTCCTTCTTTGCTAATCAATCTAATAGTCCACAATTGGACAATGAAGATCTGGAACAGATTAATACTGATGATCTTGAAGAGATAGATCTCAAATGGCAGGTGGCCACGCTTACCATAAGGGTGAAGAGATTCTTAAAGAAGACAGGAAGGAATCTGAATACAGAAGACCATTCTGAAGCAGCAATATGAGAATTTTACTACATTAAAGATCTGAGGATGGATTAAAAACCTATGATTGTTTAGAAGAAAACTAATTAGCCAATTGGAAATTCTGGTGACAGTTATTATCTCAGGATGATGCAAATCTAAAGTTTGCTGAGAACGTTCTACCATCAGCTTGGAACAATATTGCTTCAATCATGAGAAACAAATCTGATCTAGACACAATGAGCATGGATGATTTATACAACAATTTGAAGGTGTATAAAGCTGAGATTAAAGGCCAATCAAGCTCAAACTCAAACTCTCAGAATGTGGATTTTGTATCTTTAAAAAACACTAGCAGTATTAATGAAGCAGTTAATACTGCTCATGAAGTTTAAACTGCTAGTTCATAGGGACAAGCTTCTTCCTCAACTTATGTTGATGATATCATGTTTTCCTTCTTTGCTAATCAATCTAATAGTCTACAATTGGACAATGAAGATCTGGAACAGATTGATACTGATGATCTTGAAGAGATGGATCTCAAATGGCAGGTGGCCACGCTTACCATGAGGGTGAAGAGTGATGTGTTGTAGCAGCAAACAAATTTATATACGTATAGTATTAATCCCGTGAAAATTTCTTTCCAAAATACTTCTCAAACAAGAGAAATATAAGGTAAAAATCTCACTAAAGAAAACACAATATGTATATTTTTATCTGGGAAGTATTGTACTACTCGGGTCGTGTCCCAACGAAATCGTGAATTGAGAATTGGGAATAATTCGGATTCGAGTTAAGATTGATAAAGGATTTTTGAACTTTTGATTATACTACAAATATAATAGCACGAATTAAAAACAATTAACTAGCTCGAAATTTAAATGCACGAAAAGTAAAAACGCGAGCTAAAAATGAAATTTAAAATCTAAGGCACGACTTTTAGCAAACTTTATACCTAAAAATCACAAATTTAAAAAGAAAATTTTAGGAAAAAGAATTGAAATTTTTTAACTATTTTTCTATTTATTATGATTTTTCTAAGAAAAAGAAATTAACTAAAATCTATTTTAATTCCTAGAAATTACAATTTTAACTAGAAAAATAAGGAAAAATGGTTTTTATAGACTAGAAAGGTGCAGAAAATTATTGGAACAAAAAGCCCCAATTTTTATAGACTAATTGAGCCCTAATTTTATCAATTAAAACTTTAAACCTAATTTTATTTAAACTATTAACAAAAATATTAAAACTATTTAATATTTCCTAAAAGATAGGGTAGAAAGTGTATTAAAGGAAAGTAAAGGGTAGGCGGGTAAACTATTGGGAATTTACACTGCAGTGAAAACGACTAACCTCCAACTATTAAGAAATGACAAAACACACCCTACGATCTAGCTTATTTTTGGCTTATTGAAAAAGTGAGTTTCAGCTAAAACTCAAAACTACAAACTTGTAAAGGAGCTTATTCTAAACAACTTTAATAAAAGCACTTTCTACTTTTGACAACTAGATAAGCTACAAAATAAGCATCTTCAAATCTGTTACAGAAACTTGTGTTTTAAAAGCTTTTTAGATTTTGGCTTATTATTTGCTTATTACTACATGAAAATTAAAAACAAAAGAAGCTATTTGTAGATCAAGATGTGTACTCAAGATATCTAAACAAACATTAGCTAAGTATTAACAAAATTACCAAGAAAAAAAATTTAACCTAAAAAGTGCAAGTTTTAGATTGAAACTGTTTTGAGCTTTTTCAAATAAGCTAAACAGCTTATTCCTAAACCTTAGAAACCAATATTTTGGGAATAAGCTATGCTAATGATATATGACTAACCTAGATAAAAGGTTTTTCAAAATTAAAACTAGAAATGAAAATTCAAAATGCAATAAGCTGAAATCCAAATATGCTGTTAAGCTACTTTTGAAAGGAAAAATAAGCTAGTCTAAAAGCTGAATAATGAAAACTAAATGATGAAAAGTAATAAGCTAATGGAATTCTAGAAATATGCTTAATTCTAAATTCTAATTCCTACTTATGAATGCTAAAAATATGCTTGAAAGTTCACAAGCAACAGCAGTTTAAACTGCTGTTTGCTGATGCAATTGGCAAAGTGCTAAAATGCAGGCCAAACTATCACCTTAACAACTATTATACTCACTCAATTCATGTATGAAAATCTACATTAACCAAGTTTAAACACTCTTATACTGAAAATCACTTAACCTTCAAATTTTATTTAAAACCAAAACTGTCCTGGTGCAAAGTCAACTCTTTAAACTCTAAAACTTTGAATTCATACAATCTAATTCTTAAAAACACTTTAAATCTTGATTATAACTCCTAACTCAACTATTCAAAAGGATTTGACAGGATATTGTTGACTTTACAAGTCAAACACTTCTTAAACCAAACACTCCTTAATAATGACTGTCAAAACTAAAGTAAGCTTAAATTCTATTTTAACACTAAAGCTTCTAAAACCTTTATTCTACTCTTGTTATATCTAAACTATCTAAGCTATTTTAACTCTAAAATGCCTAGCTTATTAATAAGAAATAAGCACTTTCTCAACTAGCCTATTAACACTAAATGGCAGTTTTAAATGAGAAATTGAGATTACACAAATTTATACTAATGAAAACTTAAAACAGCTAAATAACAAGCCTAAACAACATGATTGAAAAGAATTAACAGGAATGAATAGTAATTAGCAACTGTTTTAAGCTAAAATTAAGCTAAATGAAATTTGAGAAATGTAACCTTGATTATTTTGTAGTCTCAGCACTTAGCCACTCTATCTGAGTGAGTGGCTTAAAATCATACACCTAATGGCTCCCTAGCCTCTAAACCTGAGCTTAAAGCTCAATAAGCTTCTAAGAGCTTATTACTCCTTGTTGCTTCCAAAATGAACTCAAAATACCTCAAGTGATCATTATTTTGATTTAAATTGATGAGAATGAGTAAATGAATGATTATTAACAAAGTTTGACTGAATTTGAGCTTATGAACAAGAATAAGCTCAAAAGAGCTTAATGAGTGAAAACGGCTTGATATTGAAATCAAAGAACAAGTAAACTTGAAAACTGAATGTATTACTCAAAATGATGAAGTACAAGCTGAAAGAAGGAGAGTACAAGAGCTTAAAGCTGTTTGCTAAAAAGCTTAAAAGAAAATGCTTAAAATTAAGAGAATTACAAAACTAAAAATTAAAACGCACACAACAACTGAAAAAATGAAACCTATAAGTCCTATTTATAGAGAATTGAAGAGGAGAGGTGAGAGTTTCTTGAATCTTCCATTGAATCTCAGCCGTTGATCCTTTTAAGCTCTTTTGTAGCCGTTTGATGATTGTGATGAGGTGTTCGAACCAATTGAGGGTTGACACGTGGGTGATTTGACGTGGAGGAGGGAAATATACAAGGCTGAGTGATATAGAGGAGCGGGGTAGGGATTTGGCGAAGTTGGGATTGTGGGAGGTTTTGGCGGGAAAAGTTGTTAAGGTGGTTAGAGGGAAGTTTTACACCGGTTAGGGAAGTTTTAACCCGCGTGTTGAATTTGAAAGGTTTGGAGTAATGACATAAATGGCCCCTGCGTTTGACTCTCTCATTTGTAGTGTAAAAACAAGTTTCAAAGATGACACTTTTGGCCCTTGTGTTTTCTTTCTTCTTTTTCCTCATTAATAAACAACTTTCTTCATTTTGCAACTTTAGCCCTTTGACTTCAAGAATATCCAAAAGAATCCTTAAGCTTTGCACACTTGTCATCATTGGTCCTTGGCACTTCAATTGGCTTTGACTTTCTTTCTTGTTGTATTGGCTTCATTCTTCACTCTTGTCTTGCCTTTTCCGTTTCTTGTCAGTTTTTGACTGATTTTGCTTCTTTTTGTCTTTTTTTATCCTTTCCTGCACAATAGACATAAAAGCACACATTTTTCTATCTTTTTGGCATTTTCTGGCTTTTATTTGGCAAAATCCTGGGTATTTAATATATACAATTAAGCATTTATCAAAATTCCCCAAACTAAAGGATTGTCGTGTCCTCACGCAATGTTATAAAGTGTACACTTTGTAAACTAACAAATTTCCAAAATGCCCTTGTTTTCATCTTTTATGAATCACCTTTTTAAACAACTTAAGCTTTTTTCTCAACATTTAATCTTATGGAAACACATTAATGGCAATCATTGCAATTTTGCAACTTTTAGGCTCATTGAAATAGGCTACTCCCGATTAATAGAGCACAAAAGAGGAAAATTCGTCATCCTTGACTTTTCACTAGACTAAACAAAGCTATTAAACAAGATCATTGTCAATATAAGTCTAAATGATTAAGCTCTTATACTTACAACTTGTGAACTTTTCACTCCCAGGAATAAATTAATGATTAAGATGTGTGCACTCTTTTTAACTCAACCATAGATCAATTTATCTTCATAGTTGAAATTCATCTAAGCTTTACAAATAAGCCTTGTGAGCTCAAATGTTAATAACATAGATAAACCTCGACTCAAAGCTAAAAGAGATTCGGAAACAAAACTTATAAATTGATTTGAGAAAATGAAATTTTTAACCATTCTTTTATTTTCCATGTACTATAATTTTTTTTTTTTTTTGCAATAGGAATGTTGTTCTTAGTTCGAACCCCTACTTAGGCCTTTCTCCCAAATAGGATATCGCATCAACAACCGGTGTTCTTAGTTCGAACCCACTCGCTGCTACGTTTGTGGCGTCTTATTTCTCGGACAAACACCTTTTTCCTACAAAGCCCCTAGAATCCAAAGTCCCTTTGTTGCAATCATCACTAGGCCTCGCTCTCCTAGTGATGAATGTATACGAACTTTGATTCCACGTTCATAGTTTTATCCTTAGTTGCGGACCCCATCCGAGTCTCTCTCTCAACATGGATACGCCAACGATTAAAACTATATATAGCTTTTATTATTCTATTTTTGCGAATGCTTCATTGGCACGAAAAATAATGCTTTTGCATTAGAAATGCTTCATTGGCATTCTTTTTATAATTATATTTTTGATGAATGGAAAAATTTCACTTTAGAAAATCAACTTATAAATTTGAAACCAAAAATCTTACTTACATATTAAAAGGATTTCTTTTTCAAAAATGTAAGACTTTTTCTAAAGACATTGGTTGACTTAGTTAAATTAAAAAGAGCACGTATGATTAAGTGTGTTAAGAGCTTGTGGGAGTAAAAAGACACAAATTATTCATATAAGCTTTAGGTTTTCCAAATAAACCTTGCTTAAGCAAATACACTTATATTTAACTACATCATTTCTTGTTCTTCACATTTTAAAATCCAAAGCAATAGGATTTGTGAAAGCTTTCCCCCGCCCCCCCCCCCCCCCCCCCCCCCCTTCAAAAGGTAGGTTAAAGAACTAGCTAGGGCATTTTCACCCGGTCAAGTCAAAATTAACTCCTATTTCTCACCAACGGATTACCAAAAAATGGTGTTTTTCCCCAAATTCAAACAAAAAAAACTAAGCTTCTATGAGTTCTCTTCGTTAAGCAAAAATTAAAATTTCCACTTTTTCACAAAAAGGTAAATCAAAAAGGTTCAAACAAGGTTGCGTGAAATGCAAGTCAATATCGAAGATATCCTTCCCCAAACTAAAATGAAACTTTATCCTCAAAGTTTAAAATGAATCTTTAACAAAAATTCTAAGGACATGCCAAAAGAATAGATGTTAGTTCGATAAAGACAAGGATAAAAGTTTTCCACTTTATGAAGAGAAGATTGGAGATCATCAATGGAAATTGTGGGCATTGCTTTGTCCTTCCACAAATTTGAACCATGAATCTTCCAAAATCCGGAAAACCTAGACAAATAAGCAAAAAACCAACAAGAATGAAAAAGAATAAGCCTCCTCTCATTTTTTACATTGTTAGCTCAAAACATCTTAAAACGGCTTAGTTTTTGTTAACCAAGTACAAGCTATACTTGACCCCGAATTAATTTGTCCTTGGGGAAGCAAAGAGAAAATAAAAAGGATAAGCATGGGGTGCCTCCCACGAAGCGCTTGTTTATTATAGAGTCCCCTTCGCTTGACTCTTTTCCCCAAACTAGGTTATTATGGAGGGTAATAGTGAGGGTGAAGAAATTCCAAGAGGTGGAAACCTCCCCAAACTAAGGATGAAAGATATACCGTAGCATTTTTGATTCCGGGTTCAAAAAACTTTTTAGAAAATAGTTTCAAAAGAGAAAATGTGAACCCGGAAAATGCTTTGGTAACATTAAAAGTCCATTAAGGTGGGTGTGTGTGGGTTCAAAAATCATGAATTCCCGGGTTAACAATTTTTTTTCACTTCCCCGTGGTGTACGATGCGGTTAAACCTCGGGATAGGTGACAAATGGTATAAAAGATTTTTTTTTTTTTTTATTTTTATTTTTTTTTTTTAATAAATTATTTTTATTTTTTTTTTTTTTTTATTTTTTTTTCTAATTTAAACTCTTTTTTTTGTCAGTCGGATGGGTAGTTAATGTGTAGGTATCTTCCTATTCATCTATAAACAACATTTTTCACCTTATACCCGGGTAAGAAAGTTCACTTGTGTTAATTTCGTCAAAAACATTAACTTCAGCCATCACGGGCTCGTTATCAAAAGTAAATGACTCGTACTTGGGAACTGTAGTATCGAATCATCCGAAAAACTAGGCACATCCGCCTCCTCTAAAGGCAAATCAAGATCCACAACGGGGATAGTAGAGGAGGGGCAAAATATAGGAGAAATCAGAATAGGAGGAGAGAGACTAAAAACGTTAATCTTTTCAATTAAAAGATAACTTTCGACTAACTTCTCCCGAAGAGAAATGTCAACGATCTTAGAAATGTCGAGATCAATCTCTCCTCCGTCCTCCTCAATATCAACACAATTATAAACATCGTCATCATAATCGTCATCGTCATCGACACAAACTTCAACGATTTCCGGCGAAATTGGAGCAAGATGAGCAAGTCTACTCGTGGACTTCTCGTAATAGGAATCGTTGATGTCGAACAAATTACACTCCCCCAAACTAAAGTCATCAGACTCACTTGGGTTTGAAACAAGGGTCTCAACACTAATCGTCTCTGTTTCCGGAGTAGTGTTAATATGCCCGTCTCCCATTATGAGTGAATCCTTAGTCTCTACGTTTTGTGAAATGGGAGTGTGTATCGTATTTGGATGAACCGCATAAAATCCCAAATTATCGTCATCATCGTCAATGATACTCTTCTGAATTCGAGCTCTAGCTTCAGACTCTCTAAGCTCTTCTACTTCTTGTATGATTTTCTGAATTTCAATGCTTAGACCATTGAATTTATCCTTAAGCTCATAAATCTTATCTTCACATTTCCTTCTATAATCAATATTGATCTCCTCCTTTTGATATTCTCTTATTCCTAAATCATTCATCCATTCTTTTATCTCTTCTAAACACTGCTGCTTCTGAATCTCCAAATTTTGGATTCTCATTTCTTGAGGAGATTGACTTTTATTTAAGGCTTGATTAGCTTTTTGAAGTCTCTCCTCAGCAAGTAGTTCTGCAATACTCTTGTCTTCTTGATCTTTATGGATTTGGTTAGAAGTTTCTTGCTTTAGTGGTTGAATTTCATTAAGGATTTGTAAATCCTTAAGAAGATTTTGCAACAATTCTTGCAAATACTCAGGTTGAGTTTGCTCTTCTTCCACAACTTGCTTGATCTTCAAAAATTTCTCCTCAGCAAGCAATAACTTGATGCTCTTTTCATTATGAGGTATGTGATCATACTTCTTCAAGAAATCTTGCATAGCTTCTATAAGATCCGTTTGAGGATGTAGCATTTCCATACTTGCTACCGGAGGAGTCTGATATTGTTGTGGAAGAGTTTGTGAATCATGTGGGAAACAATCAAAATTTCGATTGTAGCACGGGTCCGGAACAAATGATGGACAAGGATATCCATAATGAGCATCATTCCCACATGATTTGCAAGAGTACGTCTGGTACTCGGGCTGTGGAGGGTAATCGGAATAATTTGGAGTATTGTCGTAATAATTTGGAGTATTGTTAGCACTTACTACAGTTGAAGCAATCTCCATTAACAAGGTTTGAACCACACCTCGCACAAGTCAAACACGGGCAATGCGGGAATTCGTTTGTCCTTCCGCATTGAAAACAAGGATAAAACCCGTATGTCGACATAATAAAGAATCAAAATATAGAGGAGTTGAGAAGAAGAATTATTTGAAGAGCGAGTGCGCAAGCACTAGACAAGAAGAATATTTTTGAATTTCATGATTTTTTAATTTTTATAATTATTTATTTATTAAGCCCTAAAATTCTAAGAATGGAAAAATATATCGAGAAAGAACTCAACCAAAAGATCTACTCACGTCACGGTAGCTCTCTAACCAACTAACTCACAAAAAGAGCGGAGAAAAGGGAAAGAGCGAGGCTCTTTTAGAATAACCCTTGTCCCTTGAGGCGATCCGTAGACCAAGCCTGCCTACTCTCTTTAATGAATAAGCCAATTAGAGGTGAGCCGTACCTAGCGAGTGTCAAAAATGGGAGTGTTTTGATCTTTTGTTGCGATGATATTATGATAATACTCATTTAAGAGTATTATATTATTGTTGATTCTTTTTTTAAAGGAAAGTTTTTTTTTTTTTTATATGTTTTCAATTGCTTCTTATTATTTAACTTTTATTTATAGTAAAAAGAAAAGAAAATATATTTTTTAATTTTTATAGTTTTTGAATTTTTTTTTATATTTTTGATTATATAACAAGAATGTAACTTTCCCGGTGGAAAGGATCTTCTCGACTTTACTTCAACGAATATCCTCAAAAATCGTTCACGACTTCCCCGGCAACGGCGCCAAAATTTGGTTTGTAGTAAAAGCAAACAAATTTATATACGTATAGTATTAATCCCGTGAAAATTTCTTTCCAAAATACTTCTCAAACAAGAGAAATATAAGGTAAAAATCTCACTAAAGAAAACACAATTTGTATATTTTTATCCGGGAAGTATTGTACTACTCGGGTCGTGTCCCAACGAAATCGTGAATTGAGAATTGGGAAAATTCGGATTCGAGTTAAGATTGATAAAGGATTTTTGAATTATTGATTATACTACAAATATAATAGCATGAATTAAAAACAATTAACTAGCTTGAAATTTAAATGCACGAAAGGTAAAAACGCGAGCTAAAACTGAAATTTAAAATCTAAGACACGACTTTTAACAAACTTTATACCTAAAAATCACAAATTTAAAAAGAAAATTTTAGGGAAAAGAATTGAAATTTTTTAACTATTTTTGAATTTTTTATGAATTTTTTAAGAAAAAGGATTTACCTAAAATCTATTTAAATTCCTAGAAATTACAATTTTAACTAGAAAAATAAGGAAAAATGGTTTTTATAGACTAGAAAGGTGCAGAAATTTATTGGAACAAAAAGCCCTAATTTTTATAAACCAATTGTAACCTATTTTTATCAATTAAAACTTTAAACCTAATTTTATTTAAACTAATAACAAAAATATTAATTCTTTTTTATTTCTTACAAAAGACAGGGTAGAAACTGTAATAAAAGAAAGAAAAGGGTAGGCGGGATAAATGCTAGATATTTACACTTCAATGAAAACGAATAACCCTAAACTTTGGAAAAGTACTAAACAGACCCCGCGATATGGCTTATTTTTGGCTTATTAAAAATTGAGATTCAGCAAAAACTCAAAACTACAAACTTATAAAGGAGCTTATTCTAAACAACTTTAATAAAGGCAATATCTACTTTTATCCACTAGATAAGCTAGAAAATAAGCATTTTGTTCCTGTTCACAGAAAGTAGGGGTTTAACTAGCTTTTTAGATTTTGGCTTATTTCTAGCTTATTACTAGATGAAATTGAAAACTAAAAGAAACAGAAGATTATGTGATTAAGTTATGGTATTTAAAAAATATTAAACATTCTTAACTAAGCTTTAATAAAAAATAACAAGTAAATTGAATGAAAAAAGTGAAGTTTTTGCTTAAACTGAGATATAAGTTTTTTCAATAACTAAAAAGCTTAAAACTAAAAACCTTAAAGCTGAAAAATTTGGGAAATAAGCTATAGTTATTGATTTGATATCACCTAGATAAAAGGTTTTTTTTTTTTTCAAAATTACAACTAAAAATGAAAATCAAAATAGAAAATAAGCTAGAAATCTAAATGCTGCTATGCTACTTTTGACAGGAAAAATAAGCTTGCTGAAAGCTTTAGAATAAAAATCAAATGATGAAGTGTAATAAGCTAATGGAATACTAGAAATGTGCTTAATTCTAAATCCTAACTCCTAACCTTGAATACTTGAAAAGAGGCTAGAAATTCAATAGCAACAACAGCAGAAACTGTTGTTGCTGATGTACTTAGTAAATTCCTTTGGTGCAGGCTAGACTCTTAGTTTAAAGTTCATGTACTTACCTTCCAAATGTATCTAAAACTATTCTAACTAAAGTTCAACTCTAACATGCTTTAAATCTCCTAATTCTAAAATTAGTTGAACATTAAAACTGCCCTGGTGCAAGAGAAACTTTTTAAACTATAAAATTTTGAATTCAACTAACTAATTTCTAAAACCTGTTCTAAACTTGCTAAAACAACTGAATTCAACTATGTAAGAAGTTTAGACAGAATGCTATTGACTTTAAAAGTCAAATAGACCTAAATCCAAACACTCCTTATAAAATTCTGTCTTACCTAACTTGTACTCAAAATCTATTTTAAAGCTTAAGCTCCTAAAACCTTTTATCTACTTCTACTTTAACCAACCTATTTAAGCTATTTAAGCTCTTAAACCTACAGCTTATTAGTAGATATAAGCTACTTTGTCTACTAGCTCATTAATACTAATAACAGAATTCATCAACTAAATTGGACTTTAATGATGCTAACTAATACAACTTTAAAGAAATTATGATCTTAAAGCTATCTAAACATCATGAAAAGGATTAACCACAAGGTAAACAAAATAATAAGCTACTTGTATTAAGCTATGTTAATGCTAAGATGAAATTTAGAAAGTGAAACCTGAATTTTTGTTGTCTCAGTCACTAGCCACTCCTGTAGAGTGAGTGGCTTAAAAACATACACCTAAGTGGCACCTTGCCTCTAAACCTTGAGCTTTGAGCTCAATAAGCTGTTAAAAGCTTATTAACTCCAAATAGCTTCCAAAATGAATCCAATGTACTCAAATGTCCATGTTTTGATGTAAATTGAACAGAATGAGTAAATGAATGACTAAAACAAAGTTTTGACTGAATTTGAGCTTATGAACAGGAATAAGCTCAAAAGAGCTTATTGAGAGCTTATTAAGTAAAAACAGCTTAATATTGAAATCAAAGAACAAATAAACTTGAGAACTGAATTTTATTACTCAAATTGATGAAGTACAAGCTGAAAGATGAATAGTACAAGTGCTTAAAGCTGAGTTTGAAAAAACTCAAAAGAAAGTGCTTAAAAATAAAAAAAATTACAAAACTGAAAATTAAAACTACTAACTACTACTCTAAAATGAACGTTTACACTTCTATTTAGAGAGGAAATCAATGAGAGGATGAAAGCTTGTGCCATTCCTAGCCCTTGATCATTTCTCCTTGATTTTTGGCCGTTAGATTCAATTAGTGAGGTGTTCGGACCAATTAGGGGTTGACAAGTGTCTTGAATGACGTGGTAATGATTAAAATACGAGGTTAAGTGAGTGAAAAGGAGCGGGGAAAGGGAATTTGGCAGGTTGGGTTTGTGGTTGTTTTTGGCGGGAAATTCAGTTGGAGTTGGTTAGGGAAGTTTTAACCCGCGTGTTGAATTTGAAAGGTTTGGAGTAATGACATAAATGGCCCCTGCGTTTGATTCTCCCTTTTGTAGTGTAAAAACAAGTTTCAAAGATGACACTTCCGGCCCTTGTGTTTTCTTTCTTCTTTTTCCTCATTAATAAACAACTTTCTTCATTTTGCAACTTTAGCCCTTTGACTTCAAGAATATCCAAAAGAATCCTTAAGCTTTGCACACTTGTCATCATTGGTCCTTGGCACTTCAATTGGCTTTGACTTTCTTTCTTGCTGTATTGGCTTCATTCTTCACTCTTGTCTTGCCTTTTCCGTTTCTTGTCAGTTTTTGACTGTTTTTGCTTCCTTTTGTCTTTTTTTATCCTTTCCTGCACAATAGACACAAAAGCACACATTTTTCTATCCTTTTGGCATTTTCTGGCTTTTATTTGGCAAAATTCCGGGTATTTAATATATACAATTAAGCATTTATCAAAGAGATTCTTAAAGAAGACAGGAAGGAATCTAAATTTCAATGGCAAAGAAACTGTTGGCTTTGATAAGACAAAGGTTGAATGTTACAACTGTCACAAGAGATGTCACTTTGCTAGAGAATGTAGTGCACCAAGGAATTAGGGGAATAGAAATGGAGATACTCCAAGAAGGATTGTACTAGTGGAGACTCCTGCAAATGCCTTGGTTGTTCAAGATGGGATAAGTGGTTATGATTGGAGCTTTTAGGTTGAAGAAGGACTCACAAACTTTACTCTAGTGGCCTATACATCCCAAGGTTCATCAAGTTCATCAAGTTTAGACTCTAAGGTACATACTTGCTCTAAAGATTACTTAAAATCATATGAAACACTTTAAAAACAGTATGATCAACAACGCGATGCTCTTAATAAATCTAATCTAGAAATTATAGGTTATCAAATGGGATTAGAATCATTAGAAGCTAGAATAGTTGTTAATGAAAAGAATGAAGCTATTTATAAAGAAGATATTGCATTTTTAAAGTATGATGTCCAAGTGAAAGATATCTCTATCAAAGACCTTAAAAATCAGTTAGAAGAAGCTTTAAAAGAGAAAGATGATTTGAAACTTAAACTAGAAAAATTTGAAGAATCATCAAAGAATCTAACTAAACTGATAAATAGTCAAATAAGTGCTAAAGACAAAGCTGGTCTTGGTTATGATAGTCAAATAAATGAGAGTTAAGTGGTTAATAGTGTGTTTAACAGTGACGAAAGTGATGTGGATGATAGTCCAGTAAATGATAGATTCAAAATAGGTGAAGGGTTTCATGCAGTTCCCCCTCCCTATACTGGGAACTACATGCCCTCAAGACCTGACTTATCCTTTGCTGGGTTAGATGATTCTGTCTATAAGACTAAAGTGAGTGAAACTGAAACTAGTATATCTAAGACTAGTAAGGATATTGTAGAAAAGCCTAAAACTGTTAGGCCTAGTGCTCCTATCATTGAAGATTAGGACACTGATAGTGATAATGATAGTGTGTTTAGACCTAAACCTGATCAGACAAAACCAAAGTTAACTAAAATTAATTTTGTCAAATTTGATGAGAATGTAAAATCTGTTAATAAGGAAAACACACATAGACAAGAAGAGTATCCTAGGAAAAGTCAAAGTCCTAGGGATAATAGAAGAAACTAGAATGGAATGATGACTCAGAAACTAGGAAATGGTTTTGAGTTTATAAAGAAAGCTTGTTTTGTATTTAGGAGTTTCAACCATTTAATCAAAGACTGTGATTTTCATGACAAGAAAATAGTAGAAAAACAAGTGTTGAATAATAAGGGAAGGGTTACTGGTCAAATGGAAATTAGACTAGTATGAAACAATGCTCAGAGGGTGAACCACTAAAATAAATTTACTCACCCACATCCTAAAAGGAATTTTGTTCCAATAGCAGTTGTAACAAAGTCAGGACAAGTACCAGTTAATGCTGGTAAGCAAAGCTCTCCAAGAGCAGCAGCATCAATTAGTACTGCCAAGCCTGTTAATACTGTTGCCCCTAAATCAAAAGTGAATGATACATTACCCAAAACATATTCCTATTTTAAAGCACATTCACCAATAAGAAGGGCTTTTAACCAAAAATCAGCAGTTAAAGCCACTAATCTTAATGAAAGGGTTAAAACTACTAGAGTTAATAATGTAACTACTGCTGGGCCAAAAGCAGTAGTTAGTGATGCTGTAGGAAATGGGGAAAATGCTGTTAAGTCCTCAGCATGCTGGATTTGGAGACCAACAAGAAATGTTATTGACCATACCTCCAAAGATAGTGGATTATACATGTTTAAAAGATTTGACTATGTTGATCTACAAGGCAAACTCAAGTCAGTAATGACTTAGGTCCCTAAGAGAAACTAACTCTCTTATTTTGAGTGCAGGGTAATCCACAATATACTTTACAGGATCAAAGGATTTTTGATAGTGGATGCTCCTGGAATATGACAGGAAATAAATCCTTTCTTACAGATTACCAAGAGGTTGATGGTGGATTTGTTGCATTTGCAGGAAGTCCCAAAGGAGGTAAAATTACTAGAAAAGATAAAATCAGGACTGGGAAATTAGACTTTGATGATGTATACTTTGTAAATGAACTTAAGTTTAACCTTTTCTCTGCCTCACAAATGTGTGACAAGAAAAATAGTTTTCTTTTCACTAAGACTGAATGTCTTGCTCTATCTCCTGACTTTAAGCTACTTGATGAAAGTCAAGTCTTGCTTAAAGTTCCCAGACAGAACAACATGCACAATTTTGATCTAAAGAATGTTGTTCCTTCAGGAGGTTTGACTTGTTTATTTGCAAAGGCTATAATAGATGAGTCTAATTTATGGCATAGGAGGCTTGGTCATATAAAATTTAAAACTATGAACAAACTTGTGAGGGGAAACCTTGTTAGAGGTTTGCCTTCAAAGCTCTTTGAAAATGACCATACTTGTGTTGCTTGTCAGAAGGGAAAGCAACACAAAGCTTCTTGTAAGACCAAGTTTGTGAGCTCTATCAGCCAACCCTTACAAATGTTGCATATGGACTTATTTGGTCCAACATTTGTAAGGAGTAACAATCACAAGACATATTGCCTTGTTGTCACTGATGACTATAGTAGGTTTAGTTGGGTTTTCTTTTTGGCCACTAAGGATGAGACTAGTGGGATCCTTAAAACTTTTATTACTGGCATAGAAAACCAAATAAATCATAAGGTTAAAATCATCAGATGTGACAATAAAACCGAGTTTAAGAATAATGACATGAATCAGTTCTGTAAGATGAAAGGGATTAAGAGGGAGTTTAGTGTTGTCAGAACTCCACAACAAAATGGAGTTGCTGAAAGAAAGAATAGGACACTAATAGAGGCAGCTAGGACTATGCTAGCAGATTCATTATTACCTACTACATTTTGGGCTGAAGCAGTTAGTACTGCTTGTTATGTTCAGAATAGGGTTCTAGTGACCAAGCCTCACAACAAGACACCTTATGAACTATTACATGGTAGACCACCTAGTATAAGTTTTATGAGACCTTTTGGGTGTCTTGTGACTATTCTTAATACCTTAGATCCCCTAGGCAAATTTGATGAGAAGGCTGATGAGGGGTTCTTTGTTGGATACTCTATAAATAGCAAGGCTTTTAGGGTATTTAACACTAGAACTAGGAAAGTAGAGGAGAACCTGCACATAAAATTTCTTGAAAACAAACCCAATGTTGCAGGGAGTGGACTAGAATGACTCTTTGATATTAATTTACTAACAAACTCTATGAATTATGAGCCAGTTACTGCAGGGAATCAAACTAATAAGAATGCAGGTATTAAGGATAATGTTGATGCAGTACCTACTCAACAATATATTCTGCTATCATTACTTTATGATAGTCCACAGAGCTCAAAGGATGCAGTTACTGATGATGCTGGTAAAAAGACTAATGAAGAACTAGCAAATAAGGGTGAAAGAAATGGTCAAGAGAAAGAAGGAAGAGCTTTAAATAAAAAAAATGACCAGAATGTGCAAGATTTTAGAGCGGAATTAGATAATTTGCTTGTTCAACAGAAGGAAGGTTATGCTAACAACACTAACAGAGATAGTACTGTTAGTCCATCTGTTAGTACTGTTGGGTAAAATTTTACTAATGTTGATGATCTTCCTACTGATCCTCTCATACCTGATTTAGAGGATACTGGTATCTTTATTGGTGCATATGATGATGAAGATGTGGATACAGAGGCTGACCTTAACAACTTGGAAACCACCATGAATGTCAGTCCTATTCCCACAACCAGAATTCACAAGGATCATCCTAAAAACCAGATAATTAGAGACATAAATTCAGCTACTCAAACAAGGAGAATGACCAAGATTTCTAAAGAACATGCTATGGTTAGTTACATCAAAAAGAAGAGGAGAACAAATCACAAAGATTATCAGAACTGCTTATTTGCATGTTTTCTCTCTCAAAATGAACCTAAAAAGGTAATTCAAGCTTTGACAGATCCAAGCTGGATAGAAGCAATGCAAGAGAAGCTTATGCAATTTAAACTTCAAAAGGTTTGGACTCTAGTGGATCTTCCTAAAGGTAAGAAGGCTATTGGAACTAAGTGGGTGTATAGAAACAAGAAAGATGAGAGAGGAATTATAGTTAGAAACAAGGCAAGACTGGTTGCACAAGGTTACACCCAAGAAGAAGGCATTGATTATGATGAGGTTTTTGCTCCTGTTGCTAGGATTGAAGCAATCAGGTTATTTTTGGCCTATGCATCATTTATGGGACTTATTGTGTACCAGATGGATGTGAAGAGTGCCTTTTTATATGGTACTATTGAAGAGGAGGTGTATGTGTGCCAACCTCCTGGTTTTGAAGATCCACAGTTCCCTGATAAAGTTTATAAGGTAGAAAAAGCTTTATATGGTCTACATCAAGCTCCTAGAGCCTGGTATGAGACCTTGTCTACCTACTTATTGGAAAATGGATACAGAAGAGGCACTATTGATAAAACTTTGTTCATCAAGAAGGACAGAGGTGATATCCTGTTAGTACAGGTGTATGTTGATGATATCATCTTTGGGTCTACAAAGAAGTCTTTGTGTGTTGAATTTGAGCAGATGATGCACAAGAGATTCCAGATGAGTTCTATGAGGGAGCTCACTTTCTTCTTAGGATTGCAAGTACAACAGAAGGAGGCTCTCTCTATCTCTATCTTCATTAGCCCAAGACAAATATGTAGCTGATATATTGAAGAAGTTTGATTTTACCACTATGAAGGCAGTAAGCACTCCAGTAGAGACTAACAAGGCATTGAATAAGGATAAAGAAGCTGAGGATGTGGATGTTCACTTATATAGATCTATGATTGGATTATTGATGTACTTAACAGCTTCTAGGCCTGACATAATGTTTGTTGTTTGTGCTTGTGCAAGGTTCCAAGTTACACCTAAGACTTCACACCTTCATGCAGTGAAGAGGATCTTTATATACTTAAAAGGACAGCCTAAATTAGGCCTTTGGTATCTTAGAGATTCAACCACACATCTACGACTTGGAAGCCTGGTTCTGATAGTGATTATGCTGGAGCTAGCCTGATGACAGGAAATCCACTCTTCTCTGCTTTGTCAATGTATGTCTCACGATATTGTCTCTTAGCACAACACTCCCACACCTAATATCGAGTTGCAGTGAGCACCCCAAACTAAAACCAACCCACTCTGGAATTCTAAAAAGCAGACTGATAGATTCAAACTCTACTGTTGAAGCAGAGTATGTTTGCTGCATGCAATTGGGCTGTGGACAGGTGTTATGGATTCAAAATCAAATGCTTGTTTATGAGTTCAACTTCATGAACACCGAGATTCACATTGATAATGAAAGCACCATTTGTATTGTGAAGAATCCAGTGTTTCATTCTAAAACTAAGCACATTAAAATAAGCACATTTCATCGAGATTCTTATGAGAAGAAGTTGATTCAAGTGATCATGATTCACACATACCACAATGTTGCAGACACTTCTCACAAAGCTTTATTGATGTTAGCAAGTTTCAACTGTTCTGATGCTAGCATGATGACATAAGTACTAAAGCATTGCTTGAGGGAGGTTAATTAATATTAAATGAAAGAAATGTAACAGTTAGCAAAGTTGATGAAAGGGTCAGACAACCCATTGTTCCCCACACACATGCAAATCTGCCTCAACTCTCTAATGAAGAACCAATCACTGTTTTATAATCATATCAACTTCAAAAGACCCACAAACCTAGGAAAGCCAAAAGACCACAAGAAATCTCATCTAGTGGACCTTATCACCTTGGTGCGAGATGAGACTGTCTATAAGGAGTGGGAAGACATAATTGAAAGGCTGCCACTACGTCTGCTTCTATTCTACTTAACTCAAGCAGGACAGTGTAACATATAATAGGTTCCCTATCCATGGTGGCACACACGTAATGAATCTCTTCCTACGGAACTGATTCAGTAAGTGCCCAGTATCAAGCTACCATATTGAGGGTCAAGAAGCTTAAACTAGTTGAGGGCTGCATCTAAAAAACAGTCCAATGATCTACCTCTCTCCAAGAGTTAACGACACGTGGAAGTCGAGGGAGACATCATGAAACTAAAGGAATTGATGGTATTTGTATAAAACTGTTTGATATTGTGAGCAAAAAGAAAAGAGAAGGACATTGAAACAAAAACAAAAAGAAGACAAGTTAGTGAGCAAAATAATTAAGAGATAAAGTGAGAATAAAAACAGAAAGAGAGCTTGTGAGAATCAAGATTGGTGATGGAAATGCGTTTTGGAACAAAATTGAGGTTAAAACTGGTATCTCAAAAAGTAAATACTGCTGTAGTATTACTAGTACGGTTGGGCAATTTAGACTGTTAGTGCAGAAAAACTTATACTTGGGAACTTACTTTCTCTTACCTTCTCATACTCTCTTACCTACTGCGCTAATCGCTTTACTCTCTTTACTCTCGCTATGTCTCTTTTTATCTTTCTCTTTTAAACTCTACTCTACTACTCTAAAGATCTTATTTGTACACATCTGCGAGTACTGCTCTGTTTACGACTACTTCAACTCATGCTTACTTTTCTACTCCCTACGCTATCTTACTTACTTTCTCCTATCTTACTCGCTCTCTATACTATCTACTAACTACCTCTACTTCTCTTACTCTTTTCTACTAACTACACATTAACCTCTCCTTGTTCTTTCAGCTACCGCCATCTCTCTACACTTCTATAAAATCTCTCTACTTATCTTATACATCCTTCTCTACGCTTACTTACTTACTCTCGATTTTCGTTGTCTACCGTCCCTAACACTCTACTCTTGCGCTGGTCTCTCCTTCTACTACTCTCTTTACTATTCCTACTTTCTCCTCTTCTTCTACTTGACCCATACATTCTCTTTTGATCTATCTCTTCTTTACCTTATACTGCCTACTATCTAACTTCACCCGTTACTCTCTTTCTACTCTTTACTAGAACTTCTTCTCTCTCTTTATTACTACTAACTCGCTGCGCACATCTTCACTGTACTCTTTAGTCTCTACTTATCTTACCTGTCTATTTCTACTGCTACTCTTAATTACTCTACTTTCTATTTCTGCAGCTCTCATTTATTACTACTCTACTATGTACTCATCTCTTTTACATCTCAAACTTCTCTCAATTCTTTTTAATACTCTTTCTCTTTACTCCTCTACTACTCTCTCATATACTCTTCTACTGCTTCTATCGCTCTACTCATCTCTTCTCTTGACTAACTAATCTTATTCTTACTATCTCTACACCTCTCTCCTTATATTACTCTACTCTCTATCTGCGCTCTCTTATCCTACTTCTACTCATCTCTCTTGACTCTTCTATCCTCTTCCTACACTCTTCTCTAACTCTACCTCACTCTTCTCTTGTACTCTAACTCTTATACTCTACCTTCTTCTCTCTCTTAGTTTCGTATCGTCTCTGCTTCTAACTCCTTACTACTTCACTTCTCAATCCTTTAATCTTTCTCATTTCCTCACTTAGCTCCTTCCCTTCTGTAAAACTCTTACGTTCTACATCTCTTTATCGCATACCTCTCTTATACTCTCTAACTCTACTAACTTCTCACCTGCTGGGCACAAACTAGTACTGTTAGGATAATCACTTAGTATTGTTTATGATACGTATAGAACAGTTTGAGATATAACAGAATTTCCTTAATTAATTATAGTCGTTGAGATATTTCCGCCAACAACTTAGCTTATAGGGGTCTATAATTTAGATATCTCTTGATCTTTCTTTCCCTTATAAGCTTTCTTCAAGATAAAAATTCAATCTTATTAAGTCGGTCCAATCACAACCTTAAGCTCTCTTTATAATATTTCAATTCACTTTGCCAAACTCACATACTCTCACAACCGCACCTATCCCATACCTCAATCAATCTTTTCACAATCAACAATGGCTAATTTGGAGTTCTGTGATCAACATGGTCGTTTGCTTGCACAAAACAGAGGGAGGTGAAGGTTTTTACCAAATAGTGGATTTTTTTAATACAAGTCACATAAAGTATGCTCTCACTGAAAATCCTACTATTCATGTTTCACTCATCCAACAATTTTGGCAAACTGCTGCTGCAAACACCCTAGACTCTGGAGAAGTACAAATCACTGATATAAATAATGAAAAGTTAAGCTTGGTTCCGAGCTTCTAATCTATCAGGAGGCATCTCAAGTTAGAAGACTCGATGGTATTACTACTGGGGGACCTTAATGGACTGGAATTGTGGGCGTGTGGGTGGGTGGGGGGGGGGGGGGGGAGGGGGGGGTATAACGTACTAAGTGTAGTGTGGGGATGGTACGCAATGTGTTTTTGGAGGTATTTGACCTTTCCAAAAGGGTCTTTTTTTTTTCCCTCAATTGAGATTCCTAATCCATACCATTCTTCATTGTTTAAGTCCTAAGAAGACTGCTTGGGAACAATTTAGCAGCAATATAGCAAGGCGATCATTGTTTACGCCTTTGGGGCCACAAACAGGACTGTAACTTTCTAAAATGATTTGTTGAAAAAGGCAATGGTGAAAAACTTGGATAGTAAGTCTAAATTTTTAATGTATCCAAGATTTATTCAAATCTTTTTGAACAAGCATAAGAGACATCTTCTACCTCACAACAAAACTTATATTGCTCATACCCTCACACAAAAACTATTTAGCAATATGAGAATGGCTTCCAAAGGATACATTGGGGTGGACATTCCTTTATTTCCAACAATGCTTGTTCAAGGTATAATTCTGCAGGTGAAGGGATTCAACATCCCATTTGGCCTATGCACACACCCTCTTGGTGCCCACAATCTCACAACACCACTATTCAGCTCTATCACCCTTAAGGATACCAAACAGACAGGAAACTGAGGTTCCTCAACCCAGTTCTCCTACTTACACCAATGTAGTAGATGAGGCTACATTCACAAGTGTGGATGTTGTTCATGGAGGGGCTGCCACTACTGTCTTTAGCATAGATGCAGGACAGGGCAGTGGTAACATCCCTAAGTCCCCTACGATAGCTCATGATTCACCTCTCCCAGGAGGTCACACACCTGGAAGTGATGAGGGCTGTATAACACTACATGAATTAACAGTCATTTTCGGGGGATCATGTACAAAATATCAACTAAGTTGGACAACTTAGAGACAGAATTGAAGCAAACAAAACAAACCTATAGTGCTGCTTTAACTAAAATTATCAAAAAGGTAAAGAAGTTAGAGCAGAATGTCAAGACAAGCCAAGCTAGAAGGAGAGCCAAGATTGTAGTCTCAAATGATGAGGAGAGTTCAGAGGATCCTTCCAAACAGGGGAGGATGATAGAAGACATTGATCAAGATGCAAGAATTTCCTTGGTTACTCCTACAAAGGTTAGTAGTCAAGAAGACCAATCTGAAGATCAGTTAGGAGTTCTTAGTGTAGCTAAAGTTCTTGCAGATGCAGCCAAGAAAAATGTCAACACTTATACTAGAAGAAGAAGAGCAGTTAGTACTGGCAGTGAAGGAGTTAGTACTGCTAGTAGGATATTTAGTACTGCTAAAGAATCAGTTAGTATTGCTGGTGCATCAATGCCAGTTAGTACTGTTGGTATGGTTCAACAAGTTAACATCATTATTCCTTCATCAAGTGAGACTACTAAGACTACAAAAGATAAGGATAAAGCCATTATGCAAGAGTCTGAGCAACCAAAGAACATCAAAAAGAGAGTTCAGATTTAGATGAGCCTTGATGAAGAATTAGCTCAGAAGTTGCATGAAGAAGAACAAGCAAGATTTAATGCAGAACAAGAAGCAAAGTTTAATGTAGAACAAGAAGAGCTACTTGCAAGTGAGATTACTGAAGATGAAGCTAATCCCCCAGTTGCTGATATTGATTGGGATGATGTTCAAGCTCAAATTCAGGCAGATGAGGATCTGGCTTAGAAACTATTAGAGGAAGAAAAGGAAAATCTATCCATTGAAGAAAGGGCAAGACTACTTGCAGAACTCATTGACAAGAGAAAGAAGCTACAAGCAGCACAACGATATGAGGCAATCAGAAATAAACCTCAAACCATGTCTCAGCAAAGAAAGACCATGTGCACATATATGAAGTATATAGCAGGATACAAGATGGAACACTTCAAGGGAAAGAGCTTTTATGAAGTCAAGGAGATGTTTGATAATGTTTACAAACAGGTTACCTCATTTGTGCCTATGGACTCTGTTATGGAAAAGAAAGAACAAAAAGAGCAGGTCTAAATCTTCAAGAAGAAAGTTCAAAAAAGCAAAAGACTGGAGAAGGATCAGAACCAACTAAAGACTAAAGCAATGCTGTCACAAGAGGTTTTACACCAAATGATAGATGGTAGTTCCATGGAAGAAGATTATGTTTGAATGCCTTACAAGTCAAATATTCAACATAGATTGGGAGTTTACTCTAAGACACAAGAAAGTATTGGAAAAATTATCAGAGTGGAAACCAGACAGACTTATTAAGACCTTTGAATAATAACTTAAAGAAATTTAATAGAGATGACCTGGATAAGCTATGGAGTTTGGTTAAAGAAAGATTCAGTTCAACAGATCCTACGATGACAAAGAAAGAACATTTTATGGGTGAATGAATAAGGTATTTCAACCCGATACTGAGAGATTCTGTGAAAAGCTTCAGAGTATATGCATGATCCTTGACATGGAGGTTATATGATTCAATGTGGTGTTCACCAGTATCCTACAGACGGATGACATGATAATCTTCATGTTGGTTGGAAAGATTATCCATTACAGAGGGTTGTTACTTATGATGAATGTGTTAACAAGCTGCAAGTGGATCAATATTCAGAGATGGCAGATGAGCTTTTAAGGAAAATTGTCATACTAGCAAACAGACCAAGACAGTAAAGTGTTTGGAAGCATCCTCTCTACTACCAATAAAGTTTTAGTAAAAAACCTTGAATGATTTGAAGGTACATCACAAGTTAGGGAGATTGTTGATAATTAAGAGGCTTATAAGGGCTTTTTTGTTTTTTTGGTCTACAAGGTTCTAACTCACTGCTGGTTCAACTTAGTACTGTTAAGAGAAGACTTAGTACTGCCAATCTAAGTTAGCAGAGACGAAGCCAATAGGGTGGCTAGCTGGTGCTCAGCCACCCCCAACCGGCCCAACTACCCTAACTTATGGCTTGGTTTCTGGTCCACTGCCAATGGGACAAACACGGTCATTACGCCCGTCTGATGATAACTGTGCTTTAAAGTCGTTGATTTTTTAGCAGAAGTTATGTACTATGGATATCGATTGTTAAAGAAACACTGAAAAAGAAGAGAGAGAAGAAGAAGTGAAAGAGGATAGATGAAAGACTAAGATGCTTTTTGCATTTGCTTTTGTATTTTGGTACTTTCCACGTGATGTGATTATCTTTCTTTTCTTTAAGAGTAAAAGTGATATTATAACAAAATGAGAAAAATGTAACACCCCCAAAATTGGGTCGCAGCGGAATATGTTTTCGGGAGCGTTACTTCATAATACCATTGCACAAGTCATGAGAGAACGACCTCTAAGTGTCGTTTGAAAAGTATGCATGATATCCAAATCAAAACCACCAATGTATCCCTTGCACCTCATGCTTATTGACCTCCTGAAAAACAGTATTTAAAACGTCAACATAAAGTTGGTGAATTCATAGATTTTTGTAAGTATAACTATAATTCCCAAAACTATATATATGGGTTTACTGTATTACAAGTTTTGCCCATACAAGACTTGCAACGCATAAACCTACATATATAGGTTTCCTTAAAATATATATATAATCCCAAAATGTTTCAAGTATCTTATATATTGTAATGAGCACAATATTCCAAATTTAAAATGTTTCAAATATCTTATATTGTAATGAGCACAATATTCATATAAGTATAAAACCATGATTACGATTTCTCTAAGTTCATCAAACTGCGATGTAGACTTATAAGTATGCCACTTTATTCAAGGAACGGTAAAAATTCATTAGTATATAGTTGTTGGCCCTGTAGACACCAATCCAGTCGTAATCGAACATGGTATAACGTTCGTTAGTTTGATCTCGAACTAGTGAGAGCTAATCACCCGAACGGGGATTGTCAATCCCAAATAGATCTATTTTATAACATTCGCGCTCACCCTCCAAGTGATTTACAGTTCATGCAACCTAAGCTAATCCATAATCATTCGAGTAAAAGTCAAGTATGTGTTTACGTCCGAAAAGTAAACCAAGTATTGTATCTCATCGCGAGATATATAAATGAGTAGGTAAACCAATTTGAAATCAACCATGTAAATGCATTTGTAAACAAGCATGTTCTCACCCCAAAACTTATAAAACGAAATTATGTAAAACGTGGGGTTATGAACTCACCTCGAGTGAGTTAATCAATAATATACTTCACAACTGTAAATGCGTCACGGATACGCCGAAATGCAACCTAATCAATTTAAGGTCGTATAAGTACTAAGTACTTCGATTAACAAATATCATATATAGTCCTATAGAGTTCATCACCATCTATTTGTAAGTATGAAACAATATTTATAAGAACGTTTATAAATATTTCTTTAGTAAAAACGCCGTAACTTTCGCGTTTTATATCCGTTTTGCACATATTATATGTTTTCGCTTTTGAAATAAGATTTATCAAAATCTCGAATTTATAACTTTTTAGTCCGCTGGTGAACAAGATTAAAATGTAAATTTGCCAACAAGCTAAACTTCAAGGTTAATATTAACTTCAAAAAAATCTTGAGGGTTATTTCTAAAAATAATTTAAATGACACAACATGGTTTAATTTGTATACATATTCACGTGAATGAATTTGTACCAAATATGCAGATATTGTACTTGTCCATCAATATTTTAATTCATTTGATTGAGTCTTTTTCTTGTTCTATTACGATAACTAGAAACTAAAACCATGACCCATGATGATTCATGTCATGCATACTATTAATAGTTTCACACGAAGATTACAGATATATAGTTATACCTAGACGTCATCGAGCAGATGGAGATGAAAGTGAAAATCATCAGCAAAGTCGCACAACGCAAACAAAACACGTCGCCGTGAAAGTGCACTACGAACCAACTTGCCGAAACTATGACTTTCCGGAAAGAAAACAAAACGTGTATCGTCAGAAAGACGAACCTTAGTGCAAAGCCAACCCAAACGAGGAGCTTAACCCTACACGACGTTCTAACCTTGAAAATTGGCGTAGACGCAATACCATGCATGGTCACAAACATCATTGAGACCCAAAACGAAGTCTTAACCATGAAAGTTCAACGTATGTCTAACACTACGCATGGTGGCGAGCACGACCGCGAACCACTCGAACATGAACTCGAAGTCTAGCTAACAAAAGCAAAACCTCACACCTGTACATGTACCGCACCCAAACTCCAAACTCAAATAGTGTTTTAGGTGAGCCTAAAACTCAGCTAATAGTACCATTCTTGAACTCAAGAAAACCAAACCCGACAAACATAGCCACTTTTGTAACTGATGGAGCACTAGAGTGTGCATGAAATTAAGGTGCGCTTGTAATGTGTTCTTTCTTGTAAATACTTAGAGAAATATCAAAACCTAAAATCAAATTCTTGTTTTCTTGATTCCTTGTGGTTGCCGAATGTATATAGAAAGGAGAAAGGAAAAGATGTATTTTATTTACTTGAGAGAGAACACCAGCTCTACACTTTCACTTGTATGAGTACATTCAAAATAAATGCTTCTCTTATGAAATCAAAATGTGAAAGGGTTTGTGTCTGGTTTTTCTAGCCGTGGCTATGGAGTGAGCAAGAGAGAGTTCTTGCTTTTGATTTGATCCATGGGATAATAGATATTGTTGGTGGTGATCTTTAAGCCGATTAGGCTTAGAGAGAAACAAGGAGATGTATGTTAAGTTGGCCAGTGAATATGAGAATGAGAAAGACTAGTTTTACTTCTATATAACCAAGGAATGGTCAAGACTACTATTGAGAAGTCCAAGTGAAGCAAGGAGATGGGAGGGGCTGGTTGCAAAGGAGTAAAACAAGGGATTTTGTTGGTCAAGCTAGCCTTATGTATACCTAGATTATGATAAGAAGTCTAAGCAAGAAATTTGTATGCTAGTTGTACCTTGTAGCTGCGTGAAATAGGGAGGGAAAGGACTAAGTTGTTTTCCCTGATATTTTGTGGAAATTGTAGTAGCACATGATGCATGAAGTATAGTTTGATTATGGTGAGCGCTTATGTTATTATAAGAAAACTTGAGTTCTCATTCATGTATTTCTTATGTGTGGCCGGCTATGTGAGTTAAGTGGGTAAAGTTTATAAAACTTTTGGGTATTGGGTATAATAATGGGTATTTGTTGAAGCGTAGATAAATTTTGGTGGTTCCGAGCATGCCTAAACGTATTTTATCGCGAAACGTAAACACTTTACGTAACCAATAAAATAAAATAAACCATGTTAATAATTATCCTGAAAATAATTACTTAACACTTGCTTGATGTAAATATTTAATTGTTTGATGCCCGTTTACATTGAACGATAATTTTTAGCTTA
>BQNB010030004.1:2210-55276 GCA_026074375.1 Tanacetum coccineum
GACTGTTCTTAGTTTAGCTATTTCTCGACATTGGCCTGTTCATCAGCTTGATGTCAAGAATGCTTTTTTACATGATGACTTAGCTGAGACTGTTTATATGCATCGGATCAACCTCTCGGTTTTCGGGACCCTGAGCATCCGGATTATGTTTATTTATTGCAGCGATCTCTCTATGGTCTTAAGCAGGTACCTCGCGCCTGGTTTCAGCGGTTTGCTGCTTACATTACTACTGTTGGATTTACTCCTAGTCGTTGTTCTCACTGCTTCATCTGATCGTTTGCTACATCAGATTATAGCTTCTTTACATCGCGAGTTTTTAATGACAGATTTGGGTGCACTTAATTATTTTTTGGGTATTTCAGTTACGCGTTACTCTTCTGGTATGTTTCTGTCACAGCGTAAGTATGCTATGGAGATTTTGGAGCGTGCTCATATGGTTGGTTGTAATTCTTCTCGGACTCCTGTTGATACTGAGTCCAAGTTAGGGGATGGTGGTACTCCGGTTGTTGATCCTACCTTATACCGGAGTTTAGCAGGTTCTCTTCAGTATCTCACATTCACTAGACCTGATATTACGTATGCTGTGCAGCAGGTTTGTCTTTATATGCATGATCCACGGGAGCCTCATTTCTCTGCTCTCAAGCGGATTTTGCGGTATGTTCAGGGGACTTTGGACTATGGTTTACAGCTATTTTCATCTACTACTGACTCCTTGATTGCTTATTCGGATGCTGATTGGGCTGGTTGCCCGACTACGAGACGGTCTACTTCGGGGTATTGTGTTTTTCTTGGCAACAACTTACTCTCATGGTCCTCTAAGCGTCAGCCGACGCTTTCTCGTTCCAGTGCTGAGGCTGAGTATCGTGGTGTTGCCAATGCTGTTGCTGAGACATGTTGGATCCGGAATTTACTTCGTGAGCTTCATACTCCTTTATCTTCCGCCACTATTGTGTATTGTGATAATGTGAGTGTTGTGTACTTGTCTTCTAATCCAGTTCAACATCAGCGTACCAAGCACATAGAGATTGATATTCATTTTGTTCGGGATTTTGGTTGCTACTGGGCAGGTTCGCGTTTTACATGTTCCTTCTCGGTTTCAGTATGCGAATATCTTCACTAGGGGCTTACCTTTGGCATTATTTGATGAGTTTCATGACAGTTTGAGTGTTCGTTGTACTCCCGCTCCAACTGTGGGGGAGTGTTAGCAGGCTTATGTTTGTAGGCTCGGCCCATGTTGGGCTTAGGGTTATCTTTGTATTACTTGTATTTATACTCGACACTTTGTATGGTTTCATAATCAATATACACAGAACATTGTATCATCCTACATTTAATTCAGTCAAAAAGTTTTCATCTAAAATATATAATCATATAATACGATGCAATAACCATGCGAAAAAGATGACTACAACCAAGAACAATTTGACCAAGTTAAGAAACAACAACATACCTGAATCAAGTTAAGAGAATACAACATATTACAAAAAGGCTACATACCTCACGATCACAATCACAAACATAAAGTAACAATAAAAACGAATATGAGAAAAAGGATGAAAAAGGAACTAACCATCGAACTTGAAAATCTTTGTTGCAAAGCATGAGAGACCGTTCATTTGAAAACATCTGCAATAATTTAGTTCACCCCAGGCGGTGTTGCACAGAGCATGTAAAAACAATGAAAATTGCTTAGTTACCTTTGAACATGCATATGTTAGCAAACATAAAATAAAATCAAGTAGAAAACATACTAAAATTATGGAATGTCTTTTGGAAGTCAGTTGCGGAAGCGAAACTCACACCATGAGCCATTCGCTCTCTCGAATTTGATGCTTTAGAAAAAAACTAGTAGAAGTGGCAGAAGTGGCAATCCTAGAAGTTCCGCTACATACAATACAAGTAGTTTTAGTAAGCAATCCCAAACGTCCCACAAGTCCTATATATTACGTAGTAATCCTCGAGTGTTTTAGAATACTATAGAAAAATTAATGAATTCACCTGTTTCAGTACTTTCTTCTTTGTTTAGATTGACGCCATTGCGAGCAAGTAGATTAACAACTCACATCGATGTGCTGATCTGCCAAACATCAGTTTATATGAACTTGATTAAATATTTCCCATCGGCAATAAGCAACATTTCTACCCAAGGAACAAAAGATGGTTTAGTTACCGAACCATATCTTTCGCGAAGGATATTTAACATCAGTGTCTTTATAAACTTCATAACTTGGCATACATACATCAATGCAGTCAATGGATCTGTCATCTGCAACAAAATTACACGTACGATTTAGTAGAATAAAAGATGACTTTAAAAAGAAGATATATGTGTGTTATGAACTTGTTAAGGCGATTAATAGGTTTTTATATCCTAATACACTTGGGTAGACTTTCATTGGACCCGTTCTTTAATTAAATAACAGACCTAAACCTTTTCGGCTACACTGTTAAAAAAGACATACTTTCCTGGTGTCGGGTCCTTTTGCTGTGAGATTAACCGGTCTTGGTTATCTGAGTGTTGGCCAATGTCTGAATAAGAAAAAGAATAACAGACGTTAGCAATAGACAGTGAGAACATGAAGTATAAGAATATCAAAACAGCCGATAACATTAAATTTCAACAGAACAGCTACGCGCCCTGACATTCCTTGCATTAGTCGTAGGGTATGTTTGTGAGCATATCTGGTTGTGTTGGGTCGACCTTTTTCTTTTCCCACAACTTGAAGACGATTCACGTAGGTTCTAATATGTTAATAAACAAAAGAATTTAAAAAACAGTTTAAAAATAGTGTTAAGAATACGACAAATGAAGGATGCGAGAAATACCACAAACCTTCAGGTCTGCTGTTCTATGTCTGCACATTTTCAGCATGGACATTACTCTTCCATTCAAAGAAGACAAATGGAACTGGTTTTGCATACATTGATTAACAACAGTCTCTTCAACCGGCAATTGACTCAAACCTGTAGGATCATCACAGTTAGAAATGCTCATCGAACACCAAAAGATAAATTTTGTTAAACGATGTTTTATCAATTCGTGAATGAGGGTATGTGTAACAATAACAAATGAGGCTCAGACTTATGAGTACAGTATCGGTACCAAACACCCGACGTGGCTGTAATCACACGCTCGGTGTAACTGCCCAGCCAAGATACAGGTCTTGGTAAACTACGCATACTAATATTAGGCTTATACAGACCCTTTTTCACAAGCGACATTCAATCTAATATTAGGCTTATACAGACCCTTTTTCACCGATTAATACGATGTTTCAACAAAGACGTCATAACTTGCGCTTTTTCACGGAAAACCCTCTAAATAAGGATTGTGACTTCATCCAGTAACTTGGGATATGGCAGTCTATTTTAAGTTTTTTTGTAAAAAGAGAGGAAGAAGGGCCATTAAAATTTATTTCATGTGGGATATATGCACCATTGTTTTCTCTTGTTGCTCGCGGATCTGATTAAAACACAGGCTATCTACATTCTTTTGATTGACTGCCATATAACATAAACCACAAATAATGAGTCATTTCTATGTTGTAGTTGAGATCCACAAAGACCCCCACATTGTCATAGATCCAATGAAACCATCCAAGCCATCCATCTATGATTGATCCAAGGGTCCAAATTGAACATAACCAAAGAAAAAAAATATTATAATTGAATCGACACAAAATAGTTGTAATAAGTAACTAACAAATCAAAACCCTAAATATATATTAATTGAATCGTTACATACCAATTGTTCCATGTATACAACATAGAAACGACTCGCACGGAACGATTTTGAATATGGTTGAATCAAAGGTGCTTGAATTATAAACGAAACTGTTTGATGATCTTGAAAAAATTGAAATTTTTTGGTGAAGATTTTAATGACATTGAACATTATTGAAGAGTGATTTTCCAGGGGGATTGAAAAAAAAAAATATATTGATAGGTTTTTTGACTGCAAAAGAATCGTGTAGAATAAGGATGGTGTTTTTTCAATAGCATTAAAGTCAAATAACTGTTTAAAACGTGTCTGATTGATTTGATTATAACAATTCCTAAAATTAGTGATAGCATTAAATGTGACGAATCAGTTTTTTGAAGTGAAGGTTGAGTCTTATAGAAGCTTTCTTAACCGGCCATTGGATACTTGTACATACCAAAAATACTAAGCAACGTGGGCTTGACACATCAGACTTATTTAATGAGGCTGCATTATGATGCTTGTAAAAAAGCTTGTTTTATTATATAAAATAGATTATATTGCACTATATATCTATTGTCCATTTGGATAACCTGTTACTGGTAGGAAGTGTATTAAACATTCTATTGCACTATACATCTCTTGTCCATTTGGATAACCTGTTACTATTAGTAAAATCTTGGTGATCATGGCTACCATCGCCTTTAACCTCTTCATCACTCCTTCTAATAATTACTCCCCATTACACACGTCATCCCGGTTCACCTGCTGTGCCACTTCACCATCAAGTGGTCATCATCAGAAGAAGAAGCTTTTAATGGACTTTCCTTATGTGTCAGCACCACATAAAAAACTAATGGTGGAATTAGTATCCAGCGTTGAAGGTAATCTAGATGGTTTACTGAATCCTTGTAGCCTTCCACCTGATGTTCAAAGTTATGGTAATGAAACTGATACTTCTCATGCCGCTCTTCATCTCCGAACTGGCCTCAACGATTCTCCGGTACGTACTACTACTTTTCACATGTCTCTCAAGTTTCTACTCAATATGTACGTACTGTGCAACAAGCTTATGCTAGCAATGTGTTCAAACCCGGTTCAACCGGTTCCTGGGTCAAAACTTACCGGCTTCTTGGAATCTCGTAGGATTTATGTCTTTTCAAGTATGAAACTTGTAATCTCCTAGGATTTATGGCTGTTTGGAAAGTAGAAAATGGGTGTTGGACATGTGCATAAAACCGGGTTGACCCGGTGACTTGGCCTGATGGATCACAGACCCGGTTTTAAAAATATTCACTACAAATAAAAGTTCATTTTTCTACACATTTTTTTACACATTTTTAAATATTGTGAAAAATATTTTGAGTTTATTAACGCATATAAATGTGTAAAAAAATAGGTACATAAATAAGTGTGAATAAATTTAAAAAAAATAAAAAGTTTCCACAGTTATATTTGTTGAAAATAAAAGTTCACACTTTTAATTATGTAAATATTCATAATTTGTCACACTTTCAAATGTCGACCCCATTTTTAACACCCATTATCTCCACATATGGGAAGTGTGGAGGATTTGAGTGTTACAAAATGGGGTTCACATTAGAAAGTGTGGACAAATTATGACTTTTATTTGCAACGCATATAAGTGTGGAGACCTTTTACTTTCTTAAAATTTATTCACACTTATTTATATAACAATTTTTTACACATTTATATGTGTTAATAAACTCAAAATATTTTCCATGCTATTTAAAAGTGTTAAAAAGAAGTGTGGAAAAAATGATTTTTTTATTGTAGTGATTGTTTATGTGATAACTAAACAAGGTCACAAGGTACAGGCGGAGCCATGACAATTTTTACTCGATAGGAGCACATAATTGTGTAATTTTTAAAATTTCCACTACAATTTTTCGCTGGGAGCACTTGCCCCAGCCCCTTCCCTATCTCCGCCCATAAGAACAAGATCCCATATATATAACTACCAGGGGATATACATCTTTGAGGCCCCTCATATATATATATATATATATATATATATGGCTCCGTAGATATATTGCTTAAAAGGTTTAAATGTTCCTTTTAGTGAGGAGTTCGGATTGAACCCGTGACCTATTTCTCCGAGACTTCTTGACCTATTTCATAGTTGGTTTCTTTCGTATAGTCGGGTTTTCCATCTAAAAGCTCTATATATATCATTCTTAGATACAGAGAGTCATATCTATTGTTATTCTCTTTGCGAAATTCAACCTTACAATTTAGTTGCAAATGAGTTTTCAAAATGGTAAGCTTCAAATTAAGGTTTCATTACATGGAGATACAAATATGGGATTTGCACACTTTTTGATATGCGACATATGATCAATTTCAGTTGTTTTTCAAGTTGTTCACACCTACACGTGTACAACATATTCACATTTTATAAGCGTTGTGTAATGTAAAAAATTCATTAGAAGTTTTGCTCTTGTCATGCAGAAAACTATGGTCACGCTTATAAGCGTGTAAAAACATACGTTTTGTCTATAGTTCAAGGTCAAGATTAATTTGGCTTGTTGGTTGGATACATTTGAAGGTTGCATTTGTTTATCCTGACATACAAGTTTATCACTCAATGGATGTGTTTCAGATTGATTACATGCTGGGAAGTTGGCTACATTGCGGGTTACCGACAGGAGGAACTTTGAACATCACAACCCTGTATGCATATCTAAACTCGTCAACTGATGCACCCAACCTCTTGGTAGAGCTCATCCAAAGCAGTCCAACATCTATGGTTCTAATTGTTGACTTACCTCCAAGAATGGACCTTGTATTAAACCCTGACTATCTCAAGACATTTTATGAAGATACTCAACTAGACCAACACAGACAATATCTTGAGAAGCTCCCAGAGGTAAAACCTCACTTCTCGTCATCTCTTTACATTCGTACAATCTTCTCTCCCACTGCAATTCTGGTCCGTATAGAAACAGAACAAATAGAGGAAATGATTGAAACTCATGTTACCCCAATTGCCAAAGAAGTGCTGAAAACTTGGTTGGATATATGCGCTTTTGGTAAAAGGACAGTCGGTGACAGTGAGAGGGATTATCTGAAAAAAAGAGATCATATGACTAAAAGCAAGGCCATTGAAATCGATCTGGGCTCAAGCTTGCCAAGGATGTTCGGGAAAGAATTTGCTAACCGTGTGATAGAAGCCCTACGAGAGCTTTCTTAAACTGATTAAGGTTTGATAGGGACTTGTATTTTTTTTATTGAAGTTTGTATCGTATATTGATGTGTAATTGTGTATGTGTCGCTTGTTGGGATTTTAAAAACTAGTAAACCATTTACTATGAGTATGCAGCGGATGGATCATATTAAGAATTAACACACAAATAAAGTAAGCATTACTAACCTTTATGTTTAATAACAAAAGTCAATAAACGAGAATCTTGATCTTGAAACATTTAGTGATTAAATTACCACATCTACGGTTGTTCACACAACACGTCAAACAAATACGTAACAATGCTAGTCGTTGCTTCACGAATAAACACCACAAACAAACTAGGGTTTGATGTTTCTTGAACAAAACTCGATCGAAAACCCTTGTATGATTTTACAGTCGGTCAAAGTGAACAAAAGAAGTGTTGAGGTAAATTTACGTAGACTGCTTGAGCTTGGTAAAAGTGACCTCAACCTGGATAAATATCTGGATCAGCTTGGTTCCTTCGGATCTTAATCCTTCGTCTCCTAGCTGAAAATAAGAAAGAACACCGTCAGCTCGCCCCGGGGTGTGAATCCGGGACCAACTCCGGCGTAAGAATAAGTACGGTGGTATGAGATAAATGCGAAGAATAGAAAGTATGGTCTAGAGTAGGTGTTGTGTGTATCGTCCTGGGGAAATGAGCTCTCCTTTTATACTATTTGGGATTCGCTACAAGACATAACCGTGAGGTTCTATCTTGGTATAATTTGCCGGCTACGTGTCATTCTAAGGACAGTGGTCCTTCACAAGGACTGTACCTTTGTCGTATCGTCCTTAGGTACCGCTGCGCTAGGACTGAGCTAATAACTCCAAACCTGATATGTCATTCGACACACCAGCTTCTCCGGAGTTCTGGTGATGACTCCGGACCTGACTTGTCCTTCGACAAGTCAGCATCTCCGGAGCGTTTGTTTAGTTTAGCCCATGTTAGTTTGGCAGGAGCATCTAAGCTATCTCTTTCGTCCAGATGTTCCAAGGGAGATTATACCTCATCATGTCCCCCAGTCTAGTATCTGCCAAGCTAGCTTGTCAGTGCTAGACTTAAATGTGCTTTGCGTCATTAATGTCATGCTTTTGCAAACATGGCTTGCTTTTTGTCCATACGTTTTCTTTGCAACGTGTGATAACTTCCCAATCGTCGTGTCCTTTCCTTCTTTCCTTATAAATAACAACCCTCTTTTTACTTTTTGTTTTACCCCTGCTATAGTAAAAAACACATTGTTTTCGGAGCTATCGTTTTTGTTTTATGTTGCTGCTTACTTTGCTCCAGATTCTTCCCTTTCCTATGTACCTTTGTCTTTCCTTCCTACTTTTCCAATTATAGCTAAAATAAGATATGGATCTTTATCATTCTTGACTCACACCAAATGATCTAAACGATCTGATCATCAAATATAAGATACGGTATGATCTCTACCCTCGGCTACCCTTAGAGGATTTTGTGATTTCTGAGCTTCTAGACGATGCCATTGGTATTTATCATTGGATGTTTGACTTTTCTAGTGTCTGAATTCCGTTTTCATCATTCTTTCTGGCCCTTATCAAACATTACAAGGTCCACTTCTCTTAGTTAGGTCCTCTGGGTCTTAATAAGGTCATTACCTTCGAGGTGTTGTGTCAGTCTTTATAGATAGAGCCGACAGTGAACTTGTTTAGGGTTTTCCAAACTTTGTGCAAACAAGGTGATTGGTTTTCATTTTCCAAGCGGCATGCTCCTTTTCCAGTCTATATTGATGACAATCGTTCTTGCATAAAGCATTAGAAGAGTGGGTTCTTTTTTATTGATCGGTAGGCTATTCTGGATGCTATAGTTTGGAGACATCCGAACGCAGCTATTGATGATCCAAGGTCTGTTGCTGGTTCTTTTAACATGGATGATGTGCAACATCTGAGTGCACATGTTATAAAGTTAAGGGATATGCTTGAGGGTGTGTTAGCTTTATCTGGGTTGAGTCGTGTTTGGAAGAGTCGTGTCTATGATCCGGTGCTTTGGGGTGCCAATGGAAATGGTATGGGGGTGGGTTTTAACTGTTTTGTGCTATGCCTTTGGCCTCTGTTGCTTATATTTATTATTGTTTTTCTCTTTGCAGTTATGGGTATTTATGATTTTCTCTACCTTCCTGAGTAGACCGGTGCTAAGGTCCAAGAGGAGCCCTATTTGGATGTTAGGCCAACCCTTCAAAGGCTTCCCTTTTACTGCACTCTTCCTGCTGCGGCTGAGGCGGTTATTCCTGATCCTACTCTAGAGGATCTTGCCGTTGGTACCCCTAGTTTCAAGATTGTTGTGGGTCCATGATGTCGTCTTCAATGTCAGCAATCAACATTGTGATTCTGACAGCATATGTATTGACCCGTTTTCTGCCTAAGTTGTGTGGAGGGCTTCTTTCTTTAGACCTTTTATCCATAACATTTCTTTTGAAAATATCTTCAACCGATTTCTTCAACCACCTTCATTGCTTACCAAGACGACATTAAGTAACACCTTGTTGTGATTGATTCCTTGTGTTAGCTCAATCTTATTCAGGCATTCTTTACTACCCTTATACACATTCATCTCCAATCATACCTAAGGACTGCTATTTCTAACTATGGAGTGTCCTTGGGTAGATCCCTCCGGTTCTGGTTGGATCATAGGACAAATACCTAACCTTACCACCTTATGTCTTCAGAATCGTCGTGAAATAAGATGTTGTAGGGTATATATCGAACCATGAAACCTTTCCGATAGCACTTTGAGTCTTTAGATCACATTTTAATTACATAACTCTCCTTATTTTAATATTCTAAGTCACTTATATTTTGAAATACTGTGTGATTAAAATTTGTCCTTGAAAAAGGCCATGAGAAAAACAGAGAACTTTAGCATGAATTATTTGGAAAACTTGTTCCATTTTGCTCCCACCTAAATTTTACATATATTTTTGCACCAATAAAAATGATACCAAGTTGTAAAATCGATATAAAATTGAGGTTGAACACTTAGTCATCTTATAACTTTCATTCCTAATTGATTGGTCATTATTATCTGTTGTTATAAGAGACTTTTTGGGAATGGTTTGAATACATAAGAATGGTCGTGAGATGATGTAGTTCCAAACTCATTAAAACATTGTTTTTCGAAAACTCCCCCTTGAAAGATAGAGCGTTGAACACACAATTTGAAAGATTATGATCGTCATGAAAAATTCTGAAAAATTACGTTCAACAAGTTTGAAAAAACATCATGTAAAAGAACTTCTCTTCCAACTCTAAGGGTAAGCGCACTTATGCGTACACTATCCTTTTTCTTGAGCTTAAAACTTTGAATGTCTTGTAAGAACAGCTCAAGACCGAGAAAAGTTGAATTTCTCGTTGTTAGGATAAGTTATCTTTATAGATAAGCTTTCCTTTATTTGAAGTCCGGGTTACGTACTGATATTTGCACATAAGCCATCAAGAAAAATTAGAAATGACATGTTTTGAAAGCATTTGAAACTCCTGTTCGAACTTCATTTACACGCCCGTGTCGATGTTAATCAACATTTCTAGGTACGTAAATGTTATCGATTCCAAGAGACATGTCGAGAAGAATATTTTTTGAAACATTTTCTGATTTTTTGATTTTGTATTTTCTTTTTGAAATTTTATATTTTTGTATTTTTTTTTTTTATAAAAAATATTTACATGTTGACCTCAGCATTGTTAGGTGATGGTGAAATAGTAATTTCAACTCTTGTCCGATTATGTATCTGTCTTGAACTGCTAGAGGAACAACTTTTGGAACCAGCTTTGAACGTGACAGTTCATTGCTGTGGTCGTGAATTCCGAGTTCTGAACTGTTATGATCAGAAGTCATTTGTCGTGGAGGAGCGAGGCCTGAACTGTTGTGAACAGACGTCATTGCTTATGCATCAGATGAAAATTCCTTGAACCGCCCTGATTCTCAGATACAAATCAGTACTTTTCAGCGAACCAAACCTGAGCCTGTCCTTTTTAGGATTGAAAGATGTACCTGCACTTAAGTTAAGAGTACCTGCACTGACATCAAGAGTTTGTTCGCATTCATATTGGTTAGTGATATCCTCATTTGAACCATTTTGGGGTTCACTGTCAACCTTGGTTGTGCTGGAAGTGAATATCTTTCCAGTTGGAACCCACCTAAGACCAACTGTCTTGAAAAATATTACGCCGTCGTTCCACTTAAGACCAGATCTAAGGAGTCCATTATTTTCTCATGGACACGGAAGGTCTTTGATTGAAGACCTGTGTCTTTTTGGGATCTGTTCCTTTCTGGTTTCTCTTTTGGCAAAAACTTGTTTGCTCTATACGGTTTTGTATCCTCGTTGTTGCTTATGGTATGGAACCTAACACGTGAGTTGACTTCATTCAGGAATTTTGTTACACAAGAATCATGATTGGCATTAAAGACACATTTCTGACATGTTGAGCAAACAAAATGTTTGTAGTCAGAAAAACTTCTAGAATTCCTAGAGTGTTCTGCTATGGGCACAGTCTTTGTCGTGACACAACTACTCTTAGATGCAGGCCAATTCCTAGACTTTTGGTTATTGATCCTAGGTTTTGGTTTGCTACCATTTGCCGTGCTTTGTGATCTAGCAGAAGGCATCACACTAGGTTCTGAATTCCTACTGCTTTCTTGTGTCTTTTTCTTAGTCTCCCTATGGTAGTGCTTATGAACCATGTCCATTTTGAGCTAAATACCTAGATGAGCCAAGGTGCAATCATGTGATGAGATTTTGGCAACAAGCAATTCTCTTTCCTTAGGCAAATAATGTGGTAGTGGACTGGTTTTGACAAATCTTATTGACATCAATTTGGGATGCAAACCGTTGCTTTGAAAGACTAGTCGTTCAGACTTAAACCGCAGTCCGGTTGGAACCAACTGATTGGTTTCTAACTGGTTGTAAAGCCGGTTATCCTAAGATTGACGATTTTTTGCAAACTAGTATTCACACTATTTCCTGTTAATTTCCTTAACTCATTTTTAATGCTGCAATTGCAAACCCTTTTTCCTGAAGTTGAGCTTTGAATTTATCATTATTTGCAATCAAAGTTACGCCGTAACCTATACGAATAGTTTACGCCGTAACATGTTTCTAGTTTTAAGGCTTATAGTTTACGCCATAATCTATGTTGACATTACGCCGTAACAAGTAAAATTGTGTAGACTTTACGCCGTAACAACTTGGTTACGCCGTAAAGTCTATGACCAGTTGGTTGTAAAATTCAGTTTTAACCAACTTTAACAACCCAAAAACTGTCTCCTTTTCTATACATTAATACAGAAACATTTGTCTCAGAACAATATACGAAAAACACTATACAATTTCCTCTAAGTTAATAATTTGTGATCTTGTGCCTAGAACACAAATTGTCATTCTCTTTGTATTATCCCAATAGAGATTTCATGCAACCCAGACATTTTATAGGGTCGAAATACTTTATACGAAAAGCGAACTTAACACGATACAACAGAGAAATTCAGGATCATCATACACACCCTAATTTTCTATCACTAATTAACTTTTTCGATATTTGTTATGCATGTGTCTTGATGTAAAAAAGGTTTACAAGGTGTTCCTAACTTCATTGTATAATTGCTTTCAAACTAGTGTGTGAGCTATTAACCTATAACCAATCACGAAAATGAAATGACATGCATGAAATCATTTAATTTTGTCCACTAACACCAAAAATATCTACCAATAAACCAAACAAAAACTACAATCTAAACATTTTAAACCTCATGTTTATAAAAATGCAACTTGGTCTACGTGTCTAACAACTTGTCATCCACCTGGAAAAAGATTAGAACAAACTCATAGCCATGTGGATGTTGATCACCAAATAGTGTGACACGTCAACCCTAAGTGTTTCCCCCAAAGGCCAGTTAATATACCAAAAACGGCCTCTGATTTCCTGACTAGCTGCTTTATCCATTTGCCACCTCAATGTTAATCTCTAAGGGTATATTTGGAAATTAAAACCCTACTTGCATGCCACAATCTACGGTTTAGATTTTGAGCTGTTTAAAAATGTATATAAAAATGATTTTGTTTGTGCTTTTGGAAAAGGTCTGTTTAAGAAAAGTAAACAAATAAAGACGAACGGTTTCTTATTTAAACACGTATAAGTGACTGAAAAATTCGTAGTTTATGTTTGCACAAGAATATCCAAAGGATTTTATAAAAAAATATTGAGACTAATGGTACATTTAAGGAATTATGAAAGGGTCAGGTGGAGTTAGATTAAAGTTAAAAAAATAGAGTTGATGTAAAACCTTACATTTCAAGATGCATATTGAAAAAAATTGTATCTTAAATTAATTTTGTGGCATGTTATTAAATTTTAGGGACAATGAAAATGGTTGAAGGAAAGATGAATGTCTTCACATTTAATGTTGATTAGCTGCAAAAACAATTTCTGTTGGGAATTATGAAAGTTTAAATAATTCATCTGTCTTAAAATTATAGTTTATTTTTCTTTTTTAAATATTATAAATTAATTTTCAGTACTAAAAATAAATAGAGAAATTTGATCGAAATTACCACATTATCCCTATTTGAATTATATTTATCAACTTTAAAGAAAACAATAATTAATTAGTTAATGGTTATAATCTATTTATTCTGCAAAATATAAGAAAGAAACAGTAATAGTTATGTTTTACTTAAACTATTTGTTTTTATCCGATGGACATTTTGAGGATAAAATGAAGTAATTACTTAAAGATAAATATTTCAACTTTTCAAATGTTGTATTGACCAATTGAAATGTCTCTATTATTACTCTTGTATATATGTAAAATTCTAGGTTAACTTTTGAAAAGAAATTTGAAAAATTACTTAGAAATAAATAGGAAAACCAACAATTTATAAGTCTTATATTATATAAGCTGATAGAGTACTGCTATTTATATCTAAAACATATGTTTAAACATATATTTAATGTATAATTTTTTTTGAATAATTATATTATGTATTTTTTTTAAATTCTCATCTATTATTTTTTAAAGTAAATTAATTAAATTAATAGGTACATAAGTAGACGTGATTAGTATGTACAACGATATTTTTTAAAATGACAATATTTTTATAATTGAAAAAAGACAATAAGAATGGAGGAATATTTGTTGTATTAAAAAAAAGAACCGCCTTTAACAAACCCTATTGTTTTAAGAGTTTTGATACATTCACAAAGCATATACAGAAAAGGGTTTTTCTATCTTGTGCCCTAAAGGCACATGATAAGAACACCAAAAGTATATAAAAGGTACATAAGGTCTCACAAAAAAATACAAGGGTCCCACATAAAAGTACTCAAGGATTCACAAAATGTGAATCCCTATGTACTTTTATGTGGGACTCTGTGTACTTTTGATGTTCTTATCATGTGCCCTTAGGGCACAAGATAGAAAAACCCTACACAAAAATATTCACAAACATGTGTTGTTCATGTGTGAGTGGTTTAATCAAAAAGAAGAGAGAGAATGTGTATTAAAATACACCAATCAAAACATCACAACAAATATTTGTGAATGTTTCTTTGTAAATGTTTTATAAACAAGCAAAAGAATCCGCGTGTTGCGGCGGAACTAATTTTTTTCCGAATATTTTTTTTACGTTTCGAGTTTTTTTTTTGGGCGATGTGTTATGGCGGAGTTAATTTTTAATATTTTCTTTTTTTGTATGATTCGGGGAAAAAAAATTTACGTTTGGAAGGCTAATTTTTTCCCGAATATTTTCTTTTTTTGGGACGGTTTTGTAATTTTTTTTACGGGAATTTTTGTGTAAGAAAATCGTAAATAGTTAAAAGGTGAGGGTCCGTTTTGTATTTTGTATTTTTTACTTTGAGCCAGATTTTAGGCTATTTTTGGCTAATTTTTTCCCGGATATTTTCTTTTTTTGTACGATTCGGGAAATTTTTTTTTGCGTTGGGACGGGTTAATTTTTTCCCGAATATTTTCTTTTTTTGGGACGGTTCGATATTTTTTTTTTGGGCCGATGAATGTAAAAAAGTTGTGAACAATAAAAACTTGACGGGTTTTTTTTGTTAATTTTTTTACGGGATTTTTTGTGTAAGAAAATGGTAAATAGTTAAAAGTTGAGGGTCCATTTTGTATTTTTTTTACTTTGGGCCAGATTTTAGGCTAATTTTAGGCTAGTTTTTTTTTTTACTTTGGGCCAGATTTTGGGCCACGCCGTTACTGTAGCATTGTAGCGTACTGTAGCAGCCACAATGTAAAACGACAGCGGATTTGTCGACAAATATGTATATTAGTAATATATTTTTTTATATGGCTTATGTGTTGGGCCTCATGTTTAAAGTGTTGTTTTTGTTTTGCTATATAAGTTTTTTTTTAATATAATGAGTTGTATGTTTGTGACCATATCGATTATTTTAAAGTATTATGTATCGAAGATGTTTCCGCGGGTATTTTTTTTATCTGAATAAATCGGAACTTTTGTAATATTTTTTTTCCTCTTTATGCATACAAATTAAAAAAAAACAAAATATTAAAAAAAAAACCAAAATCGGGCTGGCCCAAAATGAGAGCCCATTACTATAGCAACGTGGCCCACTGTCAAAACGACAATAGATTTGTCACAAATGTGATATATTAATTAATGTCAAGTTTAGTGGATTTGTCCACAAATGTGTTATATATTAATTAATGAGTCAGCTTTTAATGTAGATAACGAAAGTTCTTAACTATGGTAAAAGATCTTGGTACGGTTAAGTGTACTAGTTGGAAACCCGCAGCATGAGCGAGTCGAGCGGATAAAAATTGCTATACCTCCAACTCGCTCCGGCAATTCCCTACCCGCCATAGTAGAATTCGTTTGTTTGGGTTTCCGTAGCTTTTCCACAACATCATATTAACATCATTCTCGCTTGTATAAAGACTCACACACTCTCTTGCCCATCAAACATTGTTTCCAAAAGTATATATCTTCTACGAATCAAGTTTGTATTCAAATTAAAGTTAAACTTGTTAAAAAATTCAAAATAAACCCACTAAAAAAGTCAAAAGCTAAAAATTTATAAAAAAGATATAAAAAAGGATGTTGAATTAAAGATCACTGGAATTTAAAAACACTGGTGAAATTAGATCATAAAAAAAATAAATAGATAAAAAGATATGTCAAATTGAAAATAAAAATGATATTTTAATTAAGAAGTGACACATGTCACTCTATGATGTGATCTTCTAAAATAAAATGGATGGTCAAGATTGCACCTCCTTATCTTAATTTTTAATGGGACCCACATTGTAAATGCTTTATATAATAGTATAGATGTTGAATTAAAGATCACGGAATTTTAGAAAATACGGTGAAATTAGATCATAAAAAAAATAAATAGATAAAAAGATATGTCAAATTGAAAATAAAAGTGATATTTTAATTAAGAAGTGACACATGTCACTCTATGATGTGATATTCTAAAATAAAATGGATGGTCAAGATTGCACCTCCTTATCTTAATTTTTAATGGGACCCACATTATAAATGCTTTATATAATAGTATAGATATAGATTAAACATTCTATTGCACTATATATCTATTGTCCATTTGGATAACCTGTTACTGGTAGGAAGTGTATTAAACATTCTATTGCACTATATATCTCTTGTCCATTTTCGGATAACCATTACTAATTATAAAAATCATGTGATCATGCTACCATCAGCTTTACCTCTCATCACAAGCCCTCTAATAATTACTCCCCATTACACACGTCATCCCGGTTCGCCTGCTGTGCCACTTCACCATCAAGTGGTCATCATCATCAGAAGAAGCTTTTAATGGACTTTCCTTATGTGTCAGCACCACATAAAAAACTAATGGTGGAATTAGTATCCAGCGTTGAAGGTCATCTAGATGGTTTACTGAATCCTTGTAGCCTTCCACCTGATGTTCAAAGTTATGGTAATGAAACTGGTACTTCTCATGCCGCTCTTCATCTCCAAACTGGCCTCAACGATTCTCCGGTACGTACTACTACTTTTCACATATCTCTCAAGTTTCTACTCAATATGTACGTACTGTGCAACAAGCTTATGCTAGCAATGTGTTCAAACCCGGTTCAACCGGTTGCTGGGTCAAAACTTACTTGCTTCTTGGAATCTCGTAGGATTTATGTCTTTTCAAGTATGAAACTTGTAATCTCCTAGGATTTATGGCTGTTTGGAAAGTAGAAAATGGGTGTTGGACATGTGCATTAAACCGGGTTGACCCGGTGACTTGGCCTGATGGATCACAGACCCGGTTTTAAAAATATTCACTACAAATAAAAGTCTATTTTTTCACACATTTTTTTACACATTTTTAAATATTGTGAAAAATATTTTGAGTTTATTAACACATATAAATGTGTAAAAAAATAAGTATATAAATAAGTGTGAATAAATTTTAAAAAAATAAAAGATTTCCACAGTTATATTTGTTGAAAATTAAAAGTTCACTACTTTTAATTTTAATGTCAAAATTCATAATTAGTCCACACTTTCAAATGTTTCAGCCCCATTTTTTAACGACCCACAATGTATCTCCAACACAGGGTGAGTGTGGACAGGATTTTGAGTGTATATGCAAAAAATGGGGCTTCACATTACATATAGTCGTGGATCAAATTATGAATTTGTTCACAATTTAGAAAGTATGTAGGAGACTTTTATTTGCAACACATACATAAAGTGTGCGAGTACCTTTTACTTTCGCTTCTACAAAAATCTGGTTCACACCTATATTTATATAACATTTTTTACACATTTACATATGTGCATAATAAAAGCCAAACTATTTTCACGCTATTTAAAAGTGTTAAAAAGAAGTGTGGAAAAACTGATTATTTTATTGTAGTGATTGTTTATGTGATAACTAAACAAGGTCAGGGCGGAGCCAGAAATTTTTTACTTGAGCAGGGCAAGTTTTGGGTAATTTTTAATAATTCCTCACGATTTTTTCGCTGGGGCACTTGCCCCCAGCCCCTTCCCTATCTCCGCCCATGACAAGATCCCATATATATAACTACTGGGGATATACATTTTGAGGCCCCTCATATATATATATATATATATATATATACACACACACACACACATTTAAATGTTCCTTTTAGTGAGGAGTTCGGATTTGAACGCGAGATGCGCTCTCTAATTTCCCCGAGACTTCTTGACCATACATTTCATAGTTGGTTTACACACTTCTCGTTCGTATTATCGGGTTTTTCCCATCAAAAAGCTCTATATATAGTCATTCTTAGATACAGAGAGTCATATCTATTGTTATTCTCTTTGCGAAATTCAACCATACTCAGCTGAGAGAGCTGCGTGAGAGTGCGAAGAGTTTTTCAAAATGGTAAGCTCAAGATTAAATGAAGTCACACACACACTGGATTATTCAAAAGGATGGGAGTTTGGGAAACACTTTTTGATATGCGACTTAGTTCATCTTGCAATTGTGTTTCAAGTTGTTTCACACCTAAACGTGTACAACATATTCACATTTATAACGTTTGTTGTATGTAAAAAAATTTCCCCCCCATTAGAATTTTGCTCTTGTCATGCAGAAAACTATAAGTTGTCACGCTTATAAGCGTGTTAAAAACATACGTTAATTCCTCTAATAGTTTCAAGGTCAGAGATTAAATTTGGCTTGTTGTTGGAATGACATTTCAAGTTGCATTTGTTATCCTAGACTAACAATTTATCACTCAATGGATTGTTTCAGATTGATTGCATGCTGGGGAAGTTTTCTACATTTCGGGCTCCCGTCCCCAACAGAGAACTTTAACATGCACAACCCTGTATGCATATCTATCTAGAACCGTCAACTGATGCACCCAACCACTTGTAGACTCACCAAAGCATCCAACATCTACGATTCTAATTGTTGACTTTACCTCCAAGAATGACCTTGTTTAAACCCGACTATCATCAAGACATTTTATGAAGATACTCAACTAGACCAACACAGACAATATCTTGAGAAGCTCCCAGAGGTAAAACCTCACTTCTCGTCATCTCTTTACATTCGTACAATCTTCCTCCTCCCACTCTGCCATTCTGTCTATAGAAACAAACACTAGAGAATAATTGAAACTCATGTTACCCCAATTGCCAAAGAAGTGCTGAAAACTTGGTTGGATATATGCGCTTTTGGTAAAAGGACAGTCGGTGACAGTGAGAGGGATTATCTGAAAAAAAGAGATCATATGACTAAAAGCAAGGCCATTGAAATCGATCTTGTCTCAAGCTTGCCAAGGTTGTTCGGGAAAGAATTTGCTAACCGTGTGATAGAAGCCCTACGAGAGATTTCTTAAATTGATTAAGGTTTGATAGGGACTTGTATTTTTTTTATTGAAGTTTGTATCGTATATTGATGTGTAATTGTGTATGTGTCGCTTGTTGGGATTTTAAAAACTAGTAAACCATTTACTATGAGTATGCAGCGGATGGATCATATTAAGAATTAACACACAAATAAAGTAAGCATTACTAACCTTTATGTTTAATAACAAAAGTCAATAAACGAGAATCTTGATCTTGAAACATTTAGTGATTAAATTACCACATCTACGGTTGTTCACACAACACGTCAAACAAATACGTAACAATGCTAGTCGTTGCTTCACGAATAAACACCACAAACAAACTAGGGTTTGATGTTTCTTGAACAAAACTCGATCGAAACCCTTGTATATTTTACATCGGTCAAAAGTGAACAAAAGAAGTGTGAGGAAAATTACGTAGACTATTGAGCTTGTAAAAGTGACCTCAACCTGTATAAATATCTGGATCAGCTTGTTCCTTTCGATCTATCCTTCGTCTCCATAGCTGAAAATAAGAAAGAACAACCGTCACATCGCCCCGGGGTGGAATCGGGACGCTCGAGCGCGAGCGCGCTGGGCGTAAGAATAAGTACGGTGGTATGAGATAAATGCTAAGAATAGAAAGTATGGCCCAGAGTAGGTGTTGTGTGTATCGTCCTGGGGAAATGAGCACTCCCTTTATACTATTTGGGATTCGCTACAAGACATAACCGTGGGGTTCTCTCTTGGTACAATTTGTAACTTTGTCGTATTGTCCTTAGGTATCATTGCGCTAGGACTGAGCTAATAACTCTGAACCTGATATGTCATTCGACACACCAGCTTCTTCGGAGTTCTGGTGATGACTCCGGACCTGACTTGTCCTTCGACAAGTCAGCATCTCCGAAGCATTTATTTAGTTTAGCTGTGTTAGTTTGGCAGGGGCATCTAAGCTATCTCTTTCGTCCAGATGTTCCGAGGGAGACTATACCTCATCATGTCCCCCAGTCTAGTATCTGCCAAGCTAGCTTGTCAGTGCTAGACTTACATGTGCCCTGCGTCATTAATGTTCTGCATATGCGGACGTGGCTTGCTTGTGATCCACACGTTTTTCTTGCGACGTGTCATGAATTAAAGGTAACTTTTCCAATCGTCGCGTCTTTTCCTTCATGCCCTATAAATATCAGCCTTCGTTTTACCTTTTGCTTTACCCTTGCTATAGTAAAAACACACATTGTTTTCGGAGCTATCGTTTTTGCTTTCTGCCGCTGCTTACTTTGCTCTGGATTCTTCCCCTTCCAATGTACCTTTTTCTTTTCTTCTTATTTTTTCAATTATGGCTAAAAAAGATATGGATCTATACCATTCTTGACTCATCCAGGATGACCTAAACGATATGATCATTAAATATAAGATACCCCGTGACCTTCACCCTCGGCTACCCTCTGAAGAATTTGTGATGTCCGAGCTTCCGGACGATGCCATTGGTATTTATCATCGGATGTTTGATTTTTCTGGTGCTCGCATTCCTTTTTCTTCGTTCCTTTTGGCCCTTACCAAACATTACAAGGTCCATTTCTCTCAGCTCGACCCTCTGGGTCTTAATAAGGTGATTACTTTCCAAGTGCTTTGTCGGTCTTTGCAGATAGAACCGAAGGTGACTTTGTTTAGGGTTTTCCAGACCATATGCAAACAGGGTGAGCTGTGCTCTTTATCCAGTCTATATTGATGATAATCGCTCTTGCATGAAGCACTAAAAGAGTGGGTTCTTTTTTATTGATCGGCAGGCTATTCCGGATTCTATGGTTTGGAGACATCTGAGCGCGGTTATTGAGGATCCAAGGCCCGCTGCTGGTTCTTTCAGTATGGCTGATGTGCACCGATTGAGCGTACATGTTATAAAGCTGAGGGTTATGCCTGAGGGGGTGTTAGTTTTATCTAGGTTGAGTCGTGTTTGGAAGATCCGTGTCTATGATTTGGTACTTTATGGTGCCGATAGAAATGGTATGGGGGTGGACTTGAACTCTGTTTTGTTGTATCTTTGCCTTTTGTTGCTTGCTTTCATTGTTGTTTTCCTTTTTTTCAGTTATGGGCATTCATGATTTTCTCTACCTTCATGAGTGGACTGGTGCTGAGGTCCAGGAGAAGCCCCATCTTGATATTAGGCCAACCCTTCAGAGGCTTCCCTTTTACTGTACTCCTCCTGCCGCGGCCGATGCTGTTATTTCAGATCCTAATCTGGAGGATCTTACGATGGGTATTCCTAGTGCTAAGATTCTTGCTAAGGCTGAAGCTTCTCAGAAGCGAAATGCCTCTACTTCTGGTGCCACCATCGAGGCCAATGTTTCTAGATGGGCAACTAGGTTCTATAACCTTGCTCACATCGTGAACACTAGGGAGTAGTACTCTACTCCCCAAGTATTTCGTTTGTGGCAAATCTTAGATAATAGTGACGTGATTTGATGATGCCTGTGTTGAGATTCCAGTGGTTCTATACCCCTACTATCTTATCTGACCTTATCAGGATCCCCTCTCCAGGCAACCAGGGTACGGGCGTATCTCTGCTACCACGCTGCTGTACAGGATCCCTGGCACCACAGTCATTGTTTTTCAGGACCCGTTAACTTGAGGCTGATTTTATCAGTATTCTGCTTTGTTTTAATTGTCTTATTCTTTGCAGAGTTCTCGTGAGACAGGCGGAATTATCACACGATGATGATCTGTTCACCGGTACTGTGTGTGAGCCGACCGAGGGCGATTCCTTCTCGGAAACCTTGTTCCCTTTTATTCCGGGAGTATCTCCATGAGATGCTATTCATAGCGAAACATTCTTATCCCTTTTTCTGCTGGTCCTTGATATATGTCCACTACTAATACCCTAGATAGTGGTGATTGCTGGGAATATACGAGTCTCATACTCGCGAAGAGAGATTGCACCTACCACAAACCGATGTACCAAAGCCCGCTTTCAGCGGGTTTTAAACAAGAAGTACTTTAGGACTTGCCATTTGCAAAATTATAGTAGACCAGTTCCTACACTAGGGGAAGTGGTCTGGGTTGAAAGCTTGTCTAATGATCAATTGACTGCGATATGAACTTGGTGCAGTTCGCAGATCATTCTTGCTATGAGTGAGCGTGCTCTTGCTGGATATCATGCGAACTTGCTGAGAGAGCTCGAGATCAGCGCGAGCTCGATGAGTATTAACTATCAGCGGATTCCTTAGGGCGAAAGGTTATGAAGAGAGGGTTGCTGTTTAACTGCCCAAGCGTGCGAGAGCGCGCGTGTGTCGATATGAGCTAAAAGAGGCAGGCGAGAGAGAGCGAGCAGGCTTAATGACACAACTTTATTTCACTCCTACATGCTTCTTTTGAAAAGTCCAAAGCTAAGGGTAAAGATAGGAAGAAAAAGATCAAGTCCCTTACTAAGAGTCTGGATAACCTGATACTGAGGTGGCTCGTCTCTCTGCTGACTTAAATTGAGCCACTGTTTTGGAGGCTGAAAAGGATGAGGAGATCCTTCGTTTGAAGGCTACTCCTTCGGAGTTTGCATCCTTCTTCTGCAGCCCGTTCCAGGATTTGGTCCGAAAGTTTCTTGCTTTTAATGAGTTTAGCAGAGTTTAGGGTGAACTCCTTTTCTTATGGCTGCCAGGTGCTAGCTGGTTTGACGTAAGATGAGAATGCACCCGTACTAATGATGAGTTTGCTGTGATTAAAAAAGATGTCTCATTGTGCCTAAGGGTGGAGCATAAGGTAGCTGCGTGGTCTAGCGTCTCCCACTTGTTGCTCAAACTGATTATGCCTTTCTCAATAAGATTTCTGAGCATGCCACTGAACCTCTATCGGTTATCCTTCAACTTGAGCTTGAAAAATTGGCTCGTCCGACCAACGTCCTCACTTTAAGGGATGCTCGTGTTTCTCCTCCTATTGCAAAGGGGTCGACTGCGATACCTGCTTCTGAATCCTTGGAGTTGCCTGCTAATGTTGTTCCTGCTTCTCTGTCGTTGATTTTAAGAGCAAAATAAGGAGTGGGTTGACTGCAATTGGTTGATGTGGTATACCTGATCTTGGAGATGACTATGGTGCTACCCATGCTAAGTCCGAAGGTGTCTTTGTGCAGGGTACTTCTTATGTTTTGGATGATGTTGTTGAAGTGACGGCGGTAGGGTCGGAAGCGTGTTTCCTCCGGCCTTACTGATGTTGTTGTGGCCCTTTCTGTTGGTGAGAAAGGTGATGGTTCCTTGCTCTCTTTCGTCGCTGCCGGAGGAGAAGAGTCTGCTGCTACCCCCTCTGGGTTTTAGACTTAGTTTTTTCCTTTCCTTTTTTTTGTAAGGCCCATTTTCCTGTTAGGGGAGTGGCCGGGTTCTAGGACGTTGACGTGGTGTGTCAGCGATCGGTTATTTCAGGGCCGAGCTCATTGTGCCGGAAACTGACTATAAGTGGGCGTGGGTTGTCCGGCCTGACGCAGAGGCTGGAACGGTAACGGAGGTCATGGCCGACGCGCGTGCGGGCCTTCTGTTGGGCGGTCTCCGAGAATTGTGATGCGAGATCTCGCATCTGCCGCTTCACCAAGTGATAACTTCAGCTCAGTAGGCAAGGATACCACAGTCGCATCACATGTGTGACACAAGACTAGTGAGTGGAGAGCAAGGCGTGCAGAGGCTGACTACATCAGTTGAGAGCTGAGAGCGCGTCGTGAGAGCGACTGCGATCGCGTAGCAGTAGCGACTTGTGGGGCACTATACGGCATATACGATGAGTGCGACAGCAGAGTGCCACATCAGTATTGGAGGAGTAGATGGTATTTGCGACCGACCACTCTGAGAGAGAACATATGGTATTTGTAGTCACTGTGCGCAGAGATACTATGAGTAATCTCTGCACACTACTATTGTAGGAGCGTCTCACCATGTTTTCCTGAGTCGTATAGGAGCTTGTTTATTCATTATATATCTACTAAGTATTAACGGTCCATTGTGATAAGCACTGCGGTAATATCTAGATAGCCTCATTCTTCTAAATAGATTGCTGGTCAGGGGGCACAGAAGGAGGATTTCAACAGCTTCCACCGGCAGTGGTTGGTATACTCTGAGTTTGATATCTTTATGCACTATGTGTGTACGTGAAATAGTTATACATGGGTTTCTTTGTAAGGACTTTCCATGAACTGTTCAGGTGTATATGATCACGATGTTGGAGGATCGTTAGAGAGTGCGTGATCTTAGGGTGTCAAATTGATTGTCTAGTCTTTATTACTTATTAGTATACACTTCTCATATGGCGTGGCATGTTGACGTCGTGACAATTCGATTCATCATTAAAGTGTGGTAGTAGAGACAGTATGTGAGATACAGGAGGAAATTATGTGGGTGATAAGTTCAGATACGGTATGTTGGTAGTGGTGGGAAATGGACATATCTGGGGGGTGTGTAGAGAGCGAGGTAGAGGAAGGGGGGAGGTGGTGTTTGTGAGAGGGAGTGGCGGCGTGAGAGAGACACACGGCTAAGGTGCAGACTTCTACGCCGAATTTGGCACAGAGACCACAGAGACACAAGACAGTCGACAGACATAGTGCGCTAGGCGCGAGAGGTAGTGTGTGATCGTGCCACGAGGGCTATGTGGATGAGGTAGATCTCATACGATATGTGCACGAGTAAGAGAGCAGTAACATGCAGCGGATATCAGGAGGTAGCGCAGTGATGGATGTCTCTCTGAGACGCACCGAAGTACGTGTGTCATGTTAGCGGATGACAACAATGCACTCATGAGACAGGTGGAGTTCACTCAGAAGTGGGTCAAGAGGGTAGAACATAACTAACAGACAGTAGTCTGGTGTGGTGTGCTAACTCATGGAGAGGAGAGACACAGGAGGAAGATGACATTACAGTCACACACACTAGGGTTTATGTATATCTAGGTGCTTGATGTGTGCGAGTATGGAGACCAGCGAGTGTGTAGTCAGATATGATTTATTCATAGACACAATATCGCGTATTTCGTGAGGTTGCATTTTGTAACTAACTTGGTAGGTATCAATGGCATCTTATCTCTCTATGATGTATATTTTCAGATGAGCGTGAGAGGTAGGTTATCAGCATTGAGTTGTGAGGACACAGTATCCTCATCGATTGGGGGGTTTTGTTAGAGAGAAAGCTGACTGTGACTGGTGGAGTATATATCACTAGGGACAACTGAGCAGTCTAACGACTGAGGGCACACAGATGGGAGTGGACGGGACAATATATGCTGGGACGGTGGTAGACACCACACAAGTATATATATATGATAATTATAATCAAAAATGCTACCATTAGCGACAGGGGTCTCACACATGTTGATTGAAGTTTGGGGGATCGCGCAGCTATGAGTAGCGTTGCGAGATGAGCGTTAATATCTCAGCGGATGAAGATTACAGGCATATGGTATAAGATGAGTCACAACACACAGTGTGTAGTATCTAGTAGACAGCACACTACACGGATTGGTAGACAGTATATACACACTAATAGGGGTTTATAGAGGCTGGAGATATATCTATATATCTATTGGGGGTTTGTGTGAATGTCTCAGTAACTGCGATAATATCTAGAGTGGTGGGGGAGGGGGTGCAGTGTTGGATACACACACATGTGTGCGGTCACACACACACACACAGGACACTCTGGGGACGCGAGTGTGAGTATCTAGGAAAATAAAGGGGGTTGTGGAATGATATGTAGAGTTTGTGGCGAGAGCGCGAGTGTGTGTGGTTTGTGTTATGTGGGGTGTAGTATCTTGTGAGTTGAGGATTATTTTTGTATCCGAGAGCGCAGTTTGATGGTTATTTTGCTGAGGAGGAGTAGAGTATTATCATAACACACATCACCACGAAGTGACCACACTTAAGTGACTCATGGATGCTAGGTGGGGTTGTTATACATATATATATAGCGTGCGAGTACGGTGCGATTCTAGTGAGATCAGATTATAGCACAAGAGTATAATATCTATAAAGCTCGAGGACTTTTCGATAATGCCTATATTATAGGAGTCACATTAGATTTATCTACTGTGATAAAATATCTTTGCTCTTTACTTCACAAAATCTATTGTTTTTTTTTTGTCTTTGGTGGGTTGAGTTCGTAACATCTTCTGACACTATTATCTGTCTATGTCGAAAGGTTAGAATAAATTGAAATTGTTAAAATGTTTTAAGAATGAAAGGGGGTGGGGTGGGGGTGGGTTAGGAGGGAGGTGGAGGAAAAGGATGGGGATGAGGGGGGAAGATAGGGGAGATGTAATTGTTGGGAGATAGTAGTGAAGGAGAAGAAGGGGATGGTTGGTAGTTGGATGTGTTAGGAGGAATGAATGGGGGAGTAGGGGATTGAGAGGAATTAGGATGTGGGAAGAATGGAGGATTATAGTAAGGATTAGGGGATGGAATTTTGTGGGGAGATGGTGAGGGGGGGTGGTTGTTTGGATGTTAAGGGGGGAATGGGGGGGTATGAGAATTGGAGGGGTGTGAAGGAGATATGTGTTATTGTTGTGGTTGAAGGAAAGAGAGTAATATATGTTAGGTGAGATATAGATGGGAGTTATTTGATTATATAAGATAGAATGTTTGTGAATTGATGGATTGGGGGGTTGGGTAAGGGTTTGAAGGATTGGTTTATAGGAATATGGAGATGAAATTGATTTATGGATTATAGATAATATGTAGTTAATAGAGTTTGGGTAGGATCTCTGAAAGTTTGGATAAAATTTGATTAATGCTTTCAGTTGTATGAAACAAACCTTCGTGTTGATTTGAATTTTTGGGTGGGGCTTCGGATGATTGTCTGCACTTTTTCTGGGTCTGCTCTTATTCCTTCCTTCGTCACCATATGTCCAAGGAACCTTCCTTCCTCCACTCCGAAAGAGGACGTGTTCGGATCAATTTAGATGTTCACTATTTTTAACTTTCTTAGTGTTTCTCCGACGTCTTGAACTAAGTCCTACTTACTTTTGCTTTTCACTACTATTTCTTTAAGGTATACTTCCACGTTTCGCCTTCTTTGATCAGACAAGAGCTTTTCTATTATCCCCTGAAGCGTCACCGCTGAGTTTTTTAATTCTTTCGGCATGTGGGTGAAACAGTATACCCCTTCTTCCGTATGAAACCTGGTTTTTTCTTCGTCATTCTCTGCCATTCTTATTTGGCTATATTCTTTCAGGATTCATAGGAAACATTTATACGGGTATTCCATCAATTGAGCTAGTTCAGTGCCCCTTCCCCGAAATGGGGTACTGTCCTTAGTTCTTGTAATACAACTTGACGTTTGGCATTTTAGTCCCTCAAGTTGTATTTTCTTCATTTGGTCGACTTTTGACTTTGACGAGGTTGACTTTCCTGTTGATTTTTTTTGACTTTGACTGACTTTGGCTTTGATTTGACTTTGTCTTTTCCATTTCGTGCTTGGTTTTGTTTGTTTTTGGCTTTCTTCTTGTCCTTTTCTTGAATATCCGTCCCTGCACAATTCAAATGCAAAACATACAAATACAATGTATTTTTTTTACGTTTTTAGTCATTTAAGTCCGTTTTTAATGGAAAATGGTATGTGTAATTAAGCACACACCAAAATCCCCCATACTAAGATATTGCCGTGTCCTCACGCAATGTTATGAAGTAAACATTAAAGAAAACTAAGAATCTCGAACCCCCTTGACTAATTACCTCGAAAAGTAGCAAAGTGTTCGTCAAGGGGAGCTAAAGAATCAATAGCTTCGACCAGTCCCGTTTTCACCATTTTTTATATGTACACTAACTATCCCTAATATTTTTGGATTTTCCTTTTTCTTTTCTTAACTACCTATTTAACTTCCTTTATTATATCAACACTGGGATCATAGAATGAGAAGTGCCCATAGAATAATCTACAGATGTCCTGACGGATAAATTCATCGTCTCCGATTTTTCACTAGTCCCAAACTAAGCGTAAAAACAAAATCACCGTTAAGTACAAGTAAAGATGCTAACACTACTTATAACTATGACTTGTCAACTTTTCGCTCCCAACAATTATTCAATTAGAGTGATTGTGCTTAATTTTAAGTTAAATTTAGATCGACAATTTTAGAAAGTAGTATAGCTTATGTGCATAACGATATTTCTGAAGAAACCTGGGGAAAAGACTAGATCACCCACCAACCAGCATATTCTCGATAGATCCCAGCCGAGTTCGACTTAGGTTATCAGGTTGAGACCCCACAGGAGAATGTTCGCAATGTAATAGCGGGATACTCCACCCTTTTAGGCCGAATTTCTTAGATTTACCGTTAAATAAACAATACTACTCAAAGCACGCAAACATCAAAAATTTAATGATCTTATTGGTGAGATTATTCTATGTAGCGACCTTTCTTCTCGGAACGTCCCAGCCTTATCAGCTAAGTGCCCAGGTTTTTGACACCCCATGGAGAATACTTAATCGAAATAACCTACCGCCGGCAACCAACTACTTTTGAAGTCTTAAAGCAAGTTATTCTTAGTTCAAAATTATACTTGAGTTTAGAAAAAGAAATCTTAACCATTAAATTTCATTTATTGCTATATACTATACTCCCGTCATCATTTACATGACTACAACATCGGCCACGCCTCCGACAAGATGTAGTGACTTAGTCTGACGACGGTTTCTTATTGATAACACTTACGAATGCACTTTGGCATTTATTATCTCACTATGGGCTTTGTTTTGAAGACTGCAATATCGGTTGTGAGCCGACAAGATGTAGTAAACCTTTATCAGCCCACAGTTTATATTATTCATTTATTTTTTGATTTTTTCAATTTTTTTTCATTTTGCAGCATATTTTCCGTAATAGAGAAAATTTCGTTTTAGAAACTCAAGTATAAGGCTGAACTAAGATGAATATTTTCGTTTTCGAAAGAGCTTCTTTTTAGAAAATGTCGGTTTAAAGTTAAAGCAAAATTAAGCACGTTTATTAGTCAGGTTAAGAGCTTCTGGGAGAGAAAGCGACAAGTTACACTTATAAGCTTTTAAGATTTCCAAATAATCATTGTTTAGCATCCTACTTGTAAATAACATTATCATTTCTCGTTCGCAAATTTAAAATCCCTAATAAAAGGATCCGCGAATGCTTAGCCTAAAAAAATTTCGTTTATTAAATGGTTAAGGGACAAAGCTAGGGCTCAACACGCCCGATCGAGTCAAAATTTATTCTTATTCTACCCATTGGGAAAGTCAAAACTGTGACAAAACACTTATTTTATTTTTGAAATTTTTTAAATTTTTTTCATTTTTTTGGTATTTTTGCAAAAATTTTGGTGGTGAAAACGGGATTACGTGACAACAACGGCTGCAGGCAACAATCAAATCGAAGATCCCCCCATACTAGAACTAAACATCGTCCTCGATGTTTTGAAAGGGGTACCTACGTAAATCTAAGGCCGTTTATTGAGTGTGCCAAAAGATAAAACGTTAGTCGATTTGATTTGGATATTGGATTCCCAAAATGAAGCTGAGGATGTGAAACTCTTGTGGATGAAGGGTAAAACCGCGAGCACAAGAGTCTTCACAATCCGAGAAATCTTGGACATACAACACAAAACACACAAAACACGGACAAAACATAGGTAATGGAAGAGGTAAGCCTCCTCACACTGTCCTCTCCACAAGTATCCCCACACCCCCCCACCTCTGATCCTAAGATCATAGAGAAGTAGATGCCTCCTCTCCTCTCCTCATAATAGTCACCTCATGTATGATAACACTACCCACAACGATCAGTGTGTGATCTAAACCTAATCCTCTTATACTGACTCTATATTAACCTGAGATCAGAGACATCAGGTTCCCCTATGCCTGCCACATCTAGCTAACACAGCACTCGCCCACTCACTGTACTCCTAATGTCTCCACCTCCGTCCCCACACTATGTTTTCAACCCAATGTATGCATCTGCACACCAGTGTGTGTACCACCCCACTCCGTTCTAACATACAATCACTTACCTATACACCACGCCAAAACATCAATGTCTAATCTTGGTCAACCAAACATAAACGTCACACAAAAAACACTCACCAGACACTCTACAATAAAGTAATACACCCGATTTGGACCCAAAACATCTCATCCCTTAACCATCACCTCTAATTAACCCCACTCCACCACAACTCCTCCTTCCACACATTTTCCCCCTTCATCCCTACCTAGCACACACCTGTCCTCCCTCCCTCCAAGTAACCCTGTTTACCCTCCCTGATAAGACACTAGACTCCAAGGTCATGTGTCGCTTGATCACACTCATTAAAGTCCCTACCTATCTCATACGTCCTCACCAGACATGTCCTCCTTATATAGTGAACTCCCTACCGTGATGTCCTAATGTTGACCACCCATGTATCCACCCCATAAACTCCCCCCCTCCCCTAATGTGCCTTAACAACACATTATATACTCTGTTCATATGACGCCCCAAAATCACGTCATGACACCCCAAGATCCTGCTCTGTGTGTCCCTCCCCCTACACCGCGTGTGTGTCCCCACCATTTACTGTTACTCTCTCAGAAACCCATTGACTGTGTGGTAGACACCCTACGATCCATTATCTCGCACAAGTTTACACACCAACCCACCCCACACCACCTTTATCGCCTTATCTATCCTCCTATCCCCTTTCTCCTGTTAGTCCCCCAATCTATGATGTCCCATCCCTGTAGCCAGTCCAACATATCACATTGCCCCCCCCAACAAACAACCACCCCCACACTCACCTCCCTTAAACCCCCCCTCCTCTCCAATAACTATAACAATCTACCCCCAAGTAACACATGTCACATGTAGGCCTTCACAACCTACAACCACTATCAAGTGTTAAACGACATACCTCACTTGTAGTGAAAAGTCCCACCATTAGTTCATCATAGTCTAACCTATGCTGTCGTCCTCCTGTTTTGTGTGTCATAGACTCATCACCATAGCTCCAGACCTCGATAATAAACCCCATACAACCTCACAATTGCCACTTACAGACCAATACCCCAAGAGTGGTCTATTTCCCCTCTACACCCCTACAATACACATCTGTCAAAGTCACCCCTAACCCTAATGTCTCCATCATATCAAAACGCCGTTCCCTGTGCTCACGCATGAAGATCGTCATCATACTATCCATACTCTTAACTCATGTGTACATACCAGTGTGTCATGTGTAAATATATACCTCTATATGTACACACTCATGTCTCTATCTCGCACACGAACAGTTCACCCTCTGCAGACAATCACTCTCATAAATCACTCCTGACAGATTTGTGAGATACCACATAAGATGCTCACATTGTCTGTATACGCACCACATAGTGTACCACTTTCTTGTGTGTCCGTGCAACCCTCTTGCGTCCTACGAGAGAGTCAGGTCTACAATCACTCTATTACTATTGTGTTACTTCATCTCCAGATCCCGTCATGTGCCTCACCCCCATCCCGACCCCGTCTGTTACACACTACACAGCACATTCTCAACAGACCCTCATATGTCTCATTTCCATACACCCTACCTTCCCTTCCAATGATAAAAGACCTCACCCAATCTCTGTACCAATTGTAACGAGACCAACACAGTGACGCACTCACATACTCCTCATGTGTGTCATACCCAAAGTATATAATGACTATTAGATGATTCCAGATCACAACACCACCTGTCTAAGTAAATAAGTATGCTTCCTTAGATCCCCAGCTTCAATTGTACCATACATTCCCATGTATCTAATAAATCACAGATGTGTGCCTAAAGAGTCCACATCGTGTCTAGTTGCCTCACATCTGATCAAGCGCCTCACACACCCCCTGCCATCATCCTAACCTCTGTCAGTACTCCAGTTCTCATCAATTGGTGCCCTCCCTTCAGATCTCGTACCATGCTCAAACCCCATCATGAACTCCATACTGTGTCACAAGAGTCTTGCCCCCCCCCCACGACCCCCATCCTGAGTCGTGTTGACATTCATACACTGTCTGTGCTGAAGATCTGTGTGTGTTAAGTTGGGCTCCGTCCACCTCAATAATAATATTTTTTGTGCCATACAATATCAACCTGTGTTGTTTATATCCGAAATGTCTCTTCCAAGAACACCAGAGACCCCTCTCTTCCAGATTGACAAGATATAAGATTATTATTACTACCTCCACCACCATCACCTTACCCACATATACCTAATATCCATCGTATGTCGATCATCCCGTGACCCATACACCTCACTCCGTGTATAGTACTTGTCTGAAAATCTCTATACTCTATACTATATCTATAAGATCTGCAATTCCACAATAATATCCCCTCTCACTCTATAAGTGTGCACCCAACCCCCCCAACCCGCTGTTACATAATATAGTCAGAACTGATCTCCATAATTCTACCACAGACATCCAGTCTAACCAAACATTTTGTGTGTGTGTCCCTTCCCATATGATCCCATAATCAGATACCCAACAACTATGTACCTAAGTATACCCTCCCAGAAAACACACCTGTCATGTATGTACCTACTCCCTCTAATCACACACATAACTATACTACACCCCTTATCTAAAGCCCAATTACTCATTCATTGCACGTGTTTGTATCTTTCTGTCCGCAATATCAACCCCTTATTGCATACAACACTCTACAGAACATCACCAACATTGTAATTCAGATTCCATCGTCAGACATGTCACACGTCATCCCCGCCTTCATACCCCCGAACCTAAATCTCACTCAAGAGTCCACCTAATATACCCTTAGAACCCAATCAACTATTGCCTTAATATTGCAGTTGCTGGTCTCATTAGTTCCTGAGTCCTAATATCTATCTCAACTAAGCGAGCCGCTACGACACCACACCCCCACCTGTACCGCTATCTCACATAAATCACCAAACTCTACACCTCCTATCTACAATCCACACCAATCCCCAAAACTACCACATCGCATAATATGTTGTCCATGTCAATATCCTCAATCTCAGTACCTCACGCCATCATACCTTGTGTGATCAAATTTGACTCTACCATCTAATAGTCCACTATCTCTACCATAACATCTTGCAACTAAAACGTTGTTCTTCTTAAGTCCTATTGACAATCGCTACGTGTAGACGCTAAATGTGTCCATCACTCTATCCTTGTCAAACTTCACCACATTGAAAACTCAAGCCGCGCGTCTACATTCCACACCAGTGTGTGCTACACTCCTAACCAACCTTACATCACCACATAATTGAACTCATATCCTACACTTTTGCTGTGAATGCGTCTCCAACTAATATACTAACCTTATTGAATCATAGCCCGTTCGTGTGTCTACATTGACTTCATTATGCTACCTGTCAACGTCCTCATTGTGTAAGTCTTGTCATGCACGTCCCATAGCGACCCCACAATGTCATATCTCCTCCACATGTACGTTGTACCCTCCAAGTACTCCAATAAATCACTAACCCCTCCATAATATTGCGACTATGTTGAACACGTTTCATCTTATCCAGTGTCCACAACACCCATCACCTTACACCCCAAATTATTGATTATCCCAAAGTCTGTCATACTCCAACCGAGTTGACCCTCTCAATAAGTGGCAATCATCTTCCCTCCTTAGACCCCTCCACACTCAATATACGCATCTGATACATTCCTACAACATACTCCACGTGTGCACATAAAGCCTCCCTGTATCATCTCTTAAAAGCTAGAGATCAACTCTCACATATAAATGTTCTTGAGATGTCTAAATCACATATATTGTTCGTAATGAGACAGCATTGTTGTATAATTGCTCTAATTAATTTAACCTAAAGATCTACACTTCCCAAAAGATACAAATTAGTTCACTCTACACATGACTCATAAAAGTCTACGTATATCATTTGTGTTCGAGTCCAAGATATGTGCTGTGAACACGTATCCACTACACTCGTCATAGTTGCAATCATTTCTCGAAAACTCTCTATGCCTCTTGATATGGCACACGACTTGCTAGTATAGAGTAAAGAAATCAATATTACCTAAGTTGATTACGTAAGTCGTATTTTTATGCCATGTAGATGTTGTCGTCCTCTAACTTGAAGGCATCATATCATCCGCGCGATTTGTCAGACACTGTAGGTTCAGGATGTAAGATGGAAATCCTTCCTTGAGTCAACATACAAACAAGCTCATGCGTCGGCTGAACCTTAGTTGTCCGATTTAATCTCTTCTGATCCGTTAACCTTGTGACGTGTGTGATCATTATATACATCATAAATTAATTATAGAGTAGGACTGTCAATAGCAACACACTCCGCAATTTTATATGTAAAATTATTTTCATCGTTAATGATGTTATACTTGAAGACATTGATTGAGAGGAGCTGTTAGACTGAGAGGTATTTATACACTAGAGACTCGGGTATGCTGGCTCAAATTGCAAATCACCACTTTAGCCAAATGATACGTCCGATTGTGATTTATAAGATGCAGTATTGTGTAGTGTGATGCGCTATCTCTTAATCGTGCGAGATCGGGTATCAGATCTATAGCATTTCACTTTTGTGTCCGTGTTGTCTGCTTTGAGCGTTCTGATAAAGAGAACATGGGTCGAGTTTTTGTGATGAAATTCAGGGATAACTCGTAGGTAAGTGTAGTATACAAGATTAGAGTGATCTTTATGAGGCGAAAGATTTGTCCGTTCACGCTCTAGGGGTTGCGTGATATGAGAGATTGGAATTTTACCCTGGAGATCAAACATGGTCATCCCAAGAGGTTTGACGTGCGTGATGATGGATGTCGTCCAGAAGTCATTCTACGCTCAAGAGCCAGGCGAACGCGAGAGAATGACAAAGCCATATTTGTCCCCCTGCTTTATTGCTAACTGTTTTAATGCAGGATACTTAAAGATGGAGGTGAAGGTACCTGATTCCAGCTGACTCACAAGATTTATAACCGACTGGGCGTGATATACTTTTCGGATGCTCACGCTCTCGCTAATGACATATAAGATATTATGTAGTAAGTGAAACGATGAATGTGAGAAGTCTATTGACAATCCAGCTATGTCTCGAGTATCCGTTGTACGTTTATTGATGTGTTGAAGTAGTGTAAAGTGAAGAATTTTAAGAATTTTCTGTCACTATGTTACGAACGTCTTCTTGAAGTGTCGGAATGTTAATGAGATCAGAATTTAAAGAAAGATGTACCATTAAAGCTTTTCAAGTCAACAAAACAAGAAAGGTATAAGTATGTCGGTCTAGAAGTCACAAGATGGCAAAGTTTACAAGATGGCAAAACGAGATTATGCTTGGTTGATGATCTCAAGGTGTTCAAATATCACATTCAAGACAAGATAAGGAACAAGCTCAAGACCTAAAGTTTGATCACTACATCAAATCACAAGTTAATGAGTGAAGTTAAGACTACGGATCAAGACTAAAGTGCGGAAAGCCATAGAATGACTATGATTAAATATTTTGTGAAAATTGGAGTGACCTCCTTAGGGGGAGTTGTTTAGGAACAAGAAATGTCATCGGTCATATTCTATTATTCAACTATTCAAAGATATTTGTTAGTCATGTTTAGTTTATAAGCTAATATGGCCCAAAGGCCCATGGAAAGCCTTATAAGGCCCATAGCCGGCCAAATAGGAGTATAAATACACCTCTCCAAGCCTTGGAGAGGTGGTTGATTGGTTGTATGTTTCACTATTCACCACTTAATGCATTTCATGTTCTTACTTTCTTTCTCATCTAGAGAAATTACCATCCTTCTCTCACTTTCTATCTCTAGTTCTTGGTTCATATATCAAGATTACTTGTATTCTTACATTTTTAAACAATTCAGCTTCCTTACCAGCGTTGCTGAAGCATAACAATTTTGATACCATTGTTGGAACCATAGTGATTCAAGTTTATGTTGTCTTGGAAGCCTCAATCTAAGAAGATGGAGTGTACCTCTACCACAGAGGAATACCCAGACATGGTAGACGGAATTGTCTTTTGTGTTGCTGATCCAGCATCATCAGTGTAACTTCCAAACAGCTGAAGGATAACCAGTTTTTATGTCATATATAGTCCATGGTTTTCTTTAAGTCCTTCAGTACCCGTGTGAAATTCCTGTGCCTGAGTACCAGAGATTACTAGTTACCTGCTAGTAGTATACCCACTGCAAAAGCAGTATCAGGCCTTGTAAAGTATGAATACATTAGGAGCTAATCACCCAAGAATACTCAAGTTGAGATACAGCCTGACCATTATTGGGCATCAGCTTCTCATTTGTATCCATGAGAGTACTCACTGGAGTGCAATCAAAGTAATTGAATTTCTTTAGTACCTTCTTAATATAGTAAGACTAAGAAATTTCTATTCCATTACTTTCATGTTTAATCCTTATACCCAGGATTACTCGCGTAGCCTCCCATGTCCTTCATAGAGAACCTTAATGATAAAAATTCCTTTGTCAGGTCAACTTGAACTTAGTCAGTGCCAAAGATCAGCATGTCATCAACATATAGGTAAATGATGACTCCTTTACCAGATTCAATCCAAATTTGTATATAACATTGTCAGCTGTTTAAGTAATACCATTAGAAAAAAACAACTTCATCTAACTTTTGTTCGTCATTGCTTAGGTGCCTGCTTAAGTCTATAGAGAGACTTAATCAGTTTACACACCTTATTTTCATTGTCAGGCATGATGAAGCCCTGTGGTTGGTTTATATAGACCTCCTTATCCAATTCACCATTTAAGAAAGTTGTCTTCAAATCCATTGATGGAATATAGATTATGAGTGATGTTTCATTGCAATCAGTAGTCTTATGGTACTGATACGTGCCACTGGAGCATAAGTATCAAAATAGTATATCCCTGAATTTTGTATTAGAAGGCCCTAAGGTCTGTCTTGCTTGAACTTTTCAATAGTTCCATCTACCTTCAGATTTCTTTTGAAGATCCATTTGCAACTAAGAGGTTTGCAATCTGGATGTAGATCAGCCAACACCCAAGTGTTGTTGCCCATGATGGAATCTCGAGTTCATTTCTATCATTAATTTGTTCTTTCGGAGAATAAGCAAATCATGAGGACTTCATAGCTTCATCAAATGTTTTTGGATAATCCTAACATTTAAAGAAATAGGGAGTGTTGTTAGAGACCCTCGTTCTTGTTCCTTCAATGAGTATAATTGAATTCAGGTCCAAAAAGTCCTTTTGAGTCTTTATTCCTTTTTGCTTTTTCTAGCTCAAGGTCAGGTTGTTGAACCACCCCTTTTAGTGACCTCTCAGGGACCATTTGAACTACCTCATAGCTCAATCATTGCAGTTGTGCACAGATTAGGACGGGGAATATAAGTGTCGCCAACTTGTAAATATATAAACTTATGATTTTTCAAATATCTGGTATGCAATATCGATGCACGTGTGCATGGTTCTTCGTAGCTTGTTAACAATCCAAGCATGCGCCGGTTGAGCTACTATATGCCAACGACCTTGAAAGACACCAAAAGCTATTTCAACGTCTTTTCGAGCACTTTTTTGTCGACGTTTAAATACAGCATTTTTCTCATCTTGTGCAACCGTAAATTATTTGACAAAAGTTGCCCACTGTGGGTATATCCCGTCAGCTAGGTAGTATCCTTTTTCAAATGTAACTTCCTTCACTTTGTGAGAATTCGTATTTTCGAGTAAATAAATTTATTATAATTTATTCTTCTTTTACCGTTAAGTAAAAAATTATATTTTTACTTTTACTCGATTCGACTAGTTTCGTGATCCTATCTAAGTTTAAGTCGTATTTTAGACTTTCTTCTGTCTACGTGTCCCATGTAGTTAAATATTCCCATTATATACCTTGTAAATTCCAAGTCATTATTTTAATCCATACATTATTTATTTATTTTCTTTGGTGTAGAAATTTTTTTTTTGATTAACCGAATATGGTTGTCTCGCGTTCGTAATAAAAACATTTATTTAAATGTGATACCCGGTTAGTCTATAATATTTCAGTCTACGCGCTCTACGTAATTTACTATAAAGGTGATTATAATTTAGGAAAAATAATGATGTTGAGACTGAAATATTGAGTTGGTTTAGTTAATTATTGGTGTGTTAATTGGGTTGAATCATAAGTAGAAAGGTGTAGGAGTGGTGTTAAATCACACTAGTTTTATTCCACTATTGTACGCCTCTATTTTATTTCTTTGTTTTCTCCATTGTAATAGTTCTTATTAAATTTTTGTTTTCTGTAAAATATGTATTTTGATGATATTAAGAGGTTTGGCAAACAAGTATGGCATTGTATTGACTTTTGGTGAGGTCAAAACTTATGAGAGTGTGTGTTGATAAAGGGAAATTAGAGACTATTTTAAGTCAGCAACTTGTCGGGCTTATTACGAAATATTTTTGGCTTGTGGACTACTGGACAAATCATTATAGAGGTAGACAAACATTTGTAGAGTATGTGGTGAATTGTATAGAGCCGTATCTCCTCGGGATGAGTGAGATATGGCTGATTTACTAAAAATAGTCAAATCTAGACCACTGTTGGGAAAATGAGTATAAGTCTATATTTTTACACTAAATTGTTAGAATAAAAAGTTAATCCCTATAGTATACACATAGAGATAACACCTCCCTTTAGACTCACTTTAATTTCTATCATAGATTGGGATCTACGTTTTTGTGAAGGGTTAAAAATCTGGAAACTTTCTGTTTTGGGTAACCAGGGGTAAATCAGTCTTTTCACATGGTTCTGAAACTTTTGAGAAAGTAAGCCCTGTATTTCTGAAAACTAGACTCAAAATGATTTCCAGAGGTGAAAGTCTTGTATTTTTATCATCTACGGATTAGGAGCTAAAGGTTCGAGTAGTCGGGTAAATTTCAGAAATTAGAAAATTTACGTATAGACTTGAAATTCAAAACGTATAGATTAACTTTGATAAAATGGGAGTTAAGGGGTAAATTTTAACACATGTCTTAATCAATATAAGGTCAGGTTAGACTTGAGTTTTTGAGTGAAAAATTTCTTTGAAAATGCAAGTGCAATGTCATGCTTATTTTGGACACACACCTCATGAACACATAATTATTTTTACGTACTGATTTATACTTTACCGTTCTAAGACGCACCACATATTTTAGGTGATCCTTAGAGACTCTTTCTCGGTCGACGATCTCATTACTTCTGACTTTCTTTTACTTTTGGTGAGTTCATAGCCCCTTTTTTATTACCAAATTATTTGCAAACTCTACGGGGTGAGATTACATGCTTGATTTACATATTGGACACAAGTACTTTTGAAACTGTATGCTATTTCCTGACTCTATTATTGCCTAAGTACCTACTTTGCCATTTAAGTCCCCTTTCAATCATGAGCCGTTAGTTACTATGGGTAGTAAACGCGAGTGTTGTAGATAGATCTATCGGGACTGACAATCCCCGTCTGGGTTGTGGTTTCAAGATAACCATTGACGCATTTAACATTTGAGGTATTTCGTAGGATGTTTAGTTTTAGGGTGTTTGTTTTTTTTTCGGGCAACATTTGCATATGTTTTTGGGGCACAAACCTCGAGTGTGGTTTGACTTACAATTCATTAACATGTTAAGGTTTCGGTGTCATGAGTTAAGGGCAATAATGTATTTTTCCTTGAGACTTGGTGAATCTGTTTCTTTGTCTACAAATAACTTAATCTTGTCGTCCATGAAAATTATTATGACTGAAACCTATGAATTCACTCAACCATTGTGTTGACGTTTTTGCATGTTTTAATCTCAGGTAATAATGTGTAATTTCTGGATGGGAGCCCGCTTGGATATCATGAAGACGGATTCTGTGTTTTTCTCTATTCGATGCAAACTGTTAAACTTATTTCTCTAAACTTATGTCATCATTTTTGAACTGTGTCTATTCGGGTTAAAACTTTAAGTGTTGGGACCTAAAAACTGCAACTCTGATATTTTGAATGCATCAAATGTGACTTATTTAAAAACGCCCCCTTTAAGGTCGTTTCCTATTACTTGTTTGTTATGCTATGACGTTGCACCCTAATTGTTACCGCTCTGCTACTGTCAGATTTGGGCGTATGACAGATTGGTATCAGCACCAAGGTTATAGGGAATTGGGTCATTTTTCAAAACCTAGTCTATAACCAAAAAAAAATGTTTTTTAAAGATTTCGTTCTTTTCTTTCAAAAAAATGATCTTATACCTTCATGCCTTATTTGTTATCGCGGGCGTGATCCTTTCTATCTTCTTTGCTTCCTCGACTTATATTATAGAATTTACATATATATAATACTTGGTTAATATTTTAAATCTCTTACGTCATTATCTTTTGAGTATTGTTTTTATCACGTCATTCTATTATAAATATTCCATTTGATTATGTTGTTTCTTTATAAAAGCATCAACAATATTAATTATAAAATTTTAATTTTATACTATTTAAAAACCACAAAAAATCAACAAGAACAAACAACAACACACACAAAACACAAATCAACACAAATAACCAATCCAAATCTTACCCAAACCCCAACTACACTACAAATAATAAAATACAATCCTAACCTCCCCACATACTCAAACCATCCTCCAACACAAACCTATCAACTATTACCACTATATTCACCCTACAATCTTCAACCTCCCCTACACTTCCCCAAATTCACCAGACTGTTCCTAAACTGTCTTCTTCACCCAAAATCTCCAATCAATTTTTCCCACACCATATCCTTTAATAATACCCCTCAAAACACTCCATTCCCCACCACCCCCAAAACCATTCCCCCCTTTCTAATAATTAAACCTAATAATTCACTCTCCTTACTCTCCCTATAAATCCCAAATCCCTATATCCTCTTCCTCACACTAAAAATAAAAAATCATACCAAACTCATTCTATTAACACCTTATCCCCATCCCATATCCACCCCACTTAATACCCATCACCCTACAAAATATTCCATCTAAACCCTACTTCATCATCCCCATCATACCATCCCCTCCCCATCCCACCCCCTTCTAATTATCCCTCTCTCAATTCAAATTCCAAATCCCTTGATTCATCCCACTCTGAGTCCACCTCCCCCACTAAAACCCCCACCATATAACCAAATTATCACCATCCCCACCCCCTTACGCACTCACCCCCCCCCCCCCCCCCCCCCCCCATCTTACCACAACTCTTAAAACCACACTCACCCCTTTCCCACACCCAACAACCCCTCCCCACCCCATCCCTCTTCCCCCAAACACCATCAAACTATTGTCAGTCTAAGTGACCCTCACAACTACCCAGCAGGAAAGTCAAAATTGTGACAAAACACTTATTTTATTTTTGAAAATTTTGAAAATTTTTCATTTTTTTGGCATTTTGGTGGTAAAAACGGGATTACGTGAAAACAACGGTTGCAGGCACAATCAAATCGATAGATCCCCCCCATACTAGAACTAAACATTGTTCTCAATGTTTTAAGAAGGGTCTCTACGTAAATCTAAGGCCGTTTATTAAGTATGCCAAAAGATAAACGTTAGTCGATTAGATTAGGATATTGGATTCCCAAAATGAAGCTGAGGATTTGAAGCTCGAGTGAACGAAGGACAAAACCACAAGCACGAGAGGCTTTAAAAATCCGGGACAATCCTGGACAATCATCACAAAAACACAAGTAAACGAGAATGAAGAGGCACACCTCCTCACGTTACAAAACCCTTATTCATTACTATCATTATATTAGGATAAGCATGGGTTTTCACCCATGAAGCGCTTGTTTAAGGTCACTTAGCTTGACCCGTCCCTGAATTCATTGGTCCTTGGGGAATGTTTGGAGATCTGGGACAACCATATGTGGTATGTCCCCTCCAAAGTAGTGTTTAAGTCTATGACCGTTCACCTTGAAGTTTGGCCCGCCGGTTTGAGATAACTCGACGGTGCCATAAGGGTACACATGGGCAATGGTGAACGGTCCGGTCCAACGGGTTTTAAGCTTGCCTGAGAAAATCTTTAATCTAGAGTTAAAGAGGAGGACTCGATCACCGACGTTGAAAACGCGATTTTTGATCTTGGAGTCATGGATTCTCTTTGTTTTCTCCTTGTAAATTAAAGAATTTTCGTAGGCATGATCACGAAGTTCATTAAGTTCGTTGAGTTGAACTTTCCGGTGATCACCCGCGGTTCTTAGATCAAAGTTTGTATGCTTAAGGGCCCAGTAAGCTTTGTGCTCCAACTCAATCGGAAGATGACATGCCTTCCCGTACACTAACTTGTATGGAGTGCACCCGATGGGTGTTTTGTAAGCTGTGCGGAAAGCCCAGAGAGCGTCATCCAGTTTGTCCGACCAAGAGGCACAATTTTCGAACATGGTCCTTTCAAGAATTCTTTTCAAACCACGATTGGATACCTTAACTTGCCCACTTGTTTGTGGGTGATATGCGGTGGAGAGACGATGAGTGACTCCATATTTAAGCATGACCTTTGCAAATTGGTCATTGCAAAAATGGGTTCCGCGATCACTTATGATTGCACGAGGGGCAACAAATCTGGAGAAGAGAGATTTGAGAAATTTGCAAACAACTCGGGCGTCATTGGTGGGGAGCGCTTTCGCTTCAACCCATTTTGACAAGTAATCGACAGCCACGAGTATATATTTGTTCCCTCTTGAAGACGGGAACGGCCCCATAAAGTCAATGCCCCAAATGTCAAAGATTTCGCAAACTTGGATAGAGTTTTGTGGCATCTCATCACGTTGCGAAATTTTGCCTTGACGTTGACAAATTTCACATCGGGGACAAAGTCGTTGGGGCCATCCTTGTAGATCATGCAACATAAGGGCCAAAAAATCCAGAATCAAAAATCTTTTTAGCGGTGAAATTGCATCGTCGTTTGTCCCCCGGTTTCCACAGTGGCAAGCTTTAAGAATGTCAAAAGGCTACTTGCCCCGAAACACCACCTAATTACTTGGTCAGCACAGATCTTGAATAGAAAGGGGTCGTCCCAAAAGTAGTGTTTGATGTCTTTAAAAACTTTCTTTTCTGCTGAGACGACATTCCTTTGATCACAAAATTCCCCGCATGGTAATTTACAAAATCGGCAAACCACGGGGCATTATCATCACTACGAAAAGTAACCATCCCAAGTGTCTCAAGAGGAAATGTTTCCGTAATTTCCTTCTTCTCGAGCTCACTTTGATGGGGATTTTCAAGTCTAGAAAGGTGGTCGGCGGCGAGATTTTCTGCTCCTTTTTTTATCACGGATAACGACATCAAATTCTTGGAGCCGTAAAATCCACCAGAGCAATCTTGGCTTAGCAAGCAGGTACTTGAGAGCCGAATGATCCGTATACACTATGCTTTTGGACAAGACAAGATATGGCCAGAATTTCTCGAAAGCATACACTACGGCAAGTAATTCTTTTTCCGTTGTAGTGTAATGTGCTTGAGCCTCGGTCATGGTTTTGCTTGCATAGTGTATCGGCTGGAAGTGCTTGGTCTTACGTTGCCCCAAGACTGCCCCAACAGCAAAATCACTTGCATCACACATGATTTCAAAGTCAAGACCCAAACGGGAGCGACTAGAATTGGATCTCTTTGGGGTCCTGGGTTAACTTCATCTTAAGGGTTTCAAATGCTTCGATGCATTCCTTCGAGAAGATAAACGGAGTTTCTTTTTCAAGGAGGTGGGTCATAGGCCGGGCGATTTTGGAAAAATCCTGAATAAATCGTCGGTAGAATCCGGCGTGACCGAGAAAACTACGAATACCCTTCACGGTAGTGGGATGAGGCAATTTTGCAATGACATCAACTTTTGATTTATCAACCTCAATCCCGGACTTAGAAATCTTATGGCCAAGGACTATTCCTTCCTTGACCATAAAGTGGCACTTTTCCCAATTTAGCACAAGATTGGTGTCTTCACACCTTTGGAGCATTTTGTCTAAATGGGAAAGGCAAGAGGAGAAAGAATCACCGAAAACTGAGAAATCATCCATGAAGACTTCCATGGTTTTCTCAATCATATCGTGAAAGATTGCAACCATACACCTTTGGAACGTGCCCGGTGCATTGCATAACCCAAAAGGCATGCGACGATAGGCAAATGTCCTGTAAGGGCAGGTGAAGGTAGTCTTCTCTTGATCAAGTGGGTCAATCAGGATCTAAAAGTAGCCAAAGAATCCGTCCAAAAAGCAATAGTACTCATTCCCAGCTAATCTTTCAAGCATCTGGTCCATAAATGGCAATGGGAAATGGTCTTTACGAGTTGCATCATTGAGTTTTCGTAATCCGATGCAAACCTCCGCCATCCCGGTAACCAACCTAGAGGGTATTATTCATTTTCTTCATTTTTTCACCACGGTTATGCCTCCTTTTCTTGGGAACACAATGAACCAGGGCTTACCCAGGACTGTCAGAATAGGATACAATTAAACCCGGCATCAAGAGCTTGAATAACTTCTTACTTAATAACCTCATGGATTTTGGGGTTTAACCCTTCTCGATGTTGAACTATAGGTTTTGCATTTTCCTCCATCAAAATCTTATGGGTGCAAAAACTGTGGATCTAAAAACCCTTAATTCAAAAACATCTTCCAATGCTTATGGCATGTATGTGTACTTAAGAACCTGATTAGGGCGGTTTTATCCTCATATTTCAAGTTTTTAGCGAATATGATAGGTAATTTGTCATCACCTTCCAACAACACATACCCCCATTCCCCCCCCCCCCCCCAAAGAGTGGATGGTAAGAGTCTTTGAGTTCTAGTGGGAGGATCTTCACATGAAGATTTAATCTTTTCAGGCACATTAATTCACAAACTGGTGACAGAGGTGTATTTTGGGCACACACAGGGGGTCCACTAATGAATCACACTTAAAACAATTCCTCAAGGGAAACCAGATATATACCCTCAGAATCATAGATGCCGTCAACACCTGGTGGTATTGAATCATCATGTTCAAGAAATTCATCGATCTCTTCCATTAGAAAATCACTTCCTCCGAAGGGAGTGAAAGATGGAGAGCGAGAATCGATCACAAGGTCCGAAGTAGAAATGGGACTGCCACTTTCAGAAATTTCAAGTACTTCTTGAACATATTCTTCACAAGCAATGTCAATAACATCGACTCGGTTAACCGTTTCAATGATATTGTAGGAGAAAGTCTTAGTATCACCAACTTTGAAGGTCACACGGATGTCATCATGTCAAAAGGGTCAGTTGTTCACTCGTGTCTATCAAGGCACGTGCCGTCCTCAAGAAAGGTCTTCCTAAGATTAGGGGAACCCGAGGATCGGCAACGTAATCAACGACCACAAAATCGGCAGGAAAGAAGAACGTTCCAACTTTCACGAAAACATCCTCGGCGATGCCGGTTGGAGTAGAAATCGTTCGGTCGGCAAGTTCAAGTATCATTCGAGTTTTGGTCAAAGCTGGGAGACTTAGTTCTTTCCAAATGGAGAGAGGCATTAGGTTGATGCTTGCACCGAGATCGGCCAAGGCTAAGCATTCATTCATCTCCGGAAAGTCACACGGTATAAGAAATCTACCGGGGTCTCCAAGTTTCTCGGGAAACTTTTTTAGGATAACCGCCAAGCAATTCTCATTTACCGGTGTCTTTGTCAACTCAATTATCTTATCTTTGTCATTAAGGAGTTTTCTAAACATTGGTGCAAATTTGGGCATGTGTATGAGAGCGTCTGCGAAACTTAGCTCGAAATGGAGATTCCAAAAAATCTCCATAAATTTTGAAGCTAGAAGATCGTCTTTTTCATGGAGCTTCTCTTTGTTGGCCCTTGAAGGATAAGGCAATGTTGGTTTAGTCTTTGAAGCAACAACGGGCTCACCAATTTGGTCATTAGTTTGGACCACCGAAGGTTGGATGTTTTCGGTGCTTGGTTGCACCGTATCCTTTGTCACCTCGGGTTCATTTTCCTTCTCTTTGCGTATCTCTTTTAGGAGAAAGAAATTTGAGGTCCATTATAGGGAAACACCGCTTCGGGTATTGATTGCTTCACATCACCATTCGGTTAGCAATGTGTTCTGCTGGAAGAGAACCCGACCCGAAGTAGAAGCTATTAACTATTCACGATTTAGTGATTAGGTCCGATAAATTTCTCAGCCATTTGATTTTGCATATTTTGCATAACCGCGTCATTAGCTTTGACGTAGTTATCAAAATCGGGTTTAGACACACCCGGTGCTGGTGGAACAGGAGCTTGAAAAGTCGGGGGTTGATTAATCTGGGGTGGTAAAACATGTCTTGATTGAAAATTATTACCCTATTATGTTAAAATTGTTCCCCACTTTGGTTGAAATGGATCCCCCGATTTTGGTTGTTTGATGGTTTGCATAGAAGGAAAACCGGGAGGTCAAATTTGGTTTGCAACCATCTGAGGTCGGTAACTGGCAAACACCCCTTGTTGTAGTAAACTCGGCATAAAACAGCTTGTACACGGTATTTCATGGATATTATCACGATAAATTTGCCATTCGGTGGCTTGGACAATTATTGGTAAGAAAGACCACCCCCCAATTACACCAACTTTGCTCACTGCTTATACAGAGTGGGAGCTGGAGTTGGTTTTTCTTATCGAGAATCAAGCTCTAACCATAACATTCAGCTCAACAACATACGGAAGAAAGCTTGCTGGGTGGAAGACTCGTACTCACTTATCGCGAAACAATGGCCTTGCTACGTGATTGCCGAACTTTGGACTTTTGCACTACAGAATGATTTATTTTAGGCATTCTCGAGTCATTTTATCCAGAAGTTACACCACCAACGCAGCAGAGGTCAATGGAATCTGAACATTCGAATTATAAGGGCATTAATAGAATAGTCTATCAAGTTTGATGCAATTCTGAAAACCCGTGATGCGGGCATCCCCTTAATAAAAAAATAAAAAAAAAAAAAAAAACAAAAACAAAAAAAAAAAAAGAAATCATTGAACGGGTCCCATGCCTCGTAAAACGTTTCATCAAATGTTTTGTTGAAATCTGTGTTTCAATTCGCGAAGATTTGTTAGTTTTAGAGGGGAGGGAAGAATTGTTAATGAATTTCGAAACAGATCATCCCATGTAAGAATGCGATCGAGGGGGCTCTTTTCAAGCCAAATCCGGCTGCTCCCTCGAGGAAAATGGGAAAAGCATAAGCTAATACCGACCTACTCGGGGCGTTCGGGGAACTTCATTCGTAGAAGTGACTTGTGAAAAATTACCTATGATGCAGCATGTGGGCATCTTTATCATGTCCAAAAAATTGACTTGTTTTGAACAAGATTAAGTAACCATGCTTGATCTCAAAGTTGTGTCTGTATTTCAGGAACAACGATCGCATCCTCGTAACCCTCGGTGGGTGCTTCGAGTAATTGCGCCATAGTAGATTACGTCCTCGAACGTAGGGAGGATGTGAAAGTTTCTTGATTGTTATTTGGTTTCTCAAGACATTGGTGATTCACAAAGTTTGTCGGACTTGTTGTTGTCGACGTTTTAGAATTTTTTTTATTTTTATTACACAAAAAAAAAAACGGCTTGAGAGACGGAGTGCTCATGCACAAAATAGAAAAGAAATTTACACTAATTTTTTTTTTGTGATTTAATCACAAGTGATTTAACGGACAATGAATAAGACAACTTCTATCAAATAATCTACTTACTGTCACGTACTTCTCAAAAAGATCAACGCACACGGTGAAGCGAGGAGTAGGAATAGCGCGAAGGTTATTCTCCATTTCCGGTCAGCGTAGTTTCCTCGGAACAACCCTCCTTATACCCACTTTTAAGTTTGTTAATCAAATCGTAAGTGAGCCCAAACGTACACACACAAGCGACGACACACAACAAATGGCAAGTTTTTAATCTTAAAATCTTTTGATTCGAGTTGGGAACCAACAAGTTCACCGGAATCTATATGATAAAAACCTCAATTGAGAATATCAATATTTTGATATTTTTTTTACCAATTTGTGAATTTTATTCTTTTTTTATGACAATGTTTTTATATTGTTGGTTTTTTTTCTTTTGTTTTTTATCTGATAATTATACAATAAAAGAAAATGAAAAAATATTTATTGTACTTTTTAATATTTATATAGAAGAAAAATATTCAAGATTCAAACACAAATTGTCAAACGTAACGATAATCGTTTTCAGCCTCCCCGGCAACGGCGCCAAAATTTGACTCGCGTATTCTTACTCCTTTTTACATATAAATAAATATAAATATATAACAAGGATCAAAATCCATAAGATCAAAGAAACCGGAAGTAGTATAGAGTGTTTTCGGGTCGTTATGTCCCAACGAGGCTTGAATGGAAAATCGAAAGACAATTGATATCGATGTTTGAATATCACAAGGAATATGATAGCACTACAACCTAATAAGCAAAATGCACGAAAAGATAAGCAAGAAAATAAGTAGAGGCATGCATGAAGGCTAGGAATGGAAAAAAACACTAAAACTTTATACTAAAGACACAAAACGCTCAAATAAAACTAAATACAAACCAAAAAGCAACTAACTCTAAATAAGCAAATGCACAAGTCATTTAAACTAAGTGTAACAAAAGAAAACTCAGCAGTACTAATAACAGTACTAACAGTTTTAATTAACAGTACTAACTTGGAGTTAGTACTGCTAGCTTTGAGTTAGTACTGCTAGCTTTAACAAAACACAATGAAACAAGAAATAAGCAAATAGGCTAAAACAGATATTTAACTACCCCTAATAAGCACTCAGGCATAAGAATTGCTACTAGAATTAAACTAAATGGGCAAAATAAGCTAAAAAGCTACGAACTGATAAACTATTAAAATTGCTTTGAAAAGGCAAATAAGCTAAAGTAAACTCTACTTAAGACAGTAAACGAGAATGGGCTTAATCTACTCTAAAAAGCTAAGGAAATCTTAAATAAGCAGAAATAATAAGCTAATAAGCAATAATGAACCAACAGTACTAACAGTTTTAACTACCAGTACTAACTTGGAGTTAGTACTGCTAGCTTTGAGTTAGTATGCTAGCCTTAAAAATCCCAAAATAGAACCAGCAAGTACTAACTATGGGTTTAGTAACTGCTTGTTCCGAACACCCCTTAGAAGTTTCAAAAATCAATTTTCTTTTTATTTAGCGATTTGTCCTAAATTGTTAAAAACAGATTATCAAACAACAATAATAGACACTTATAAGCAGATTTCAATCAAGAATAAGCACTTAAAATAAGCTGAATCAATCTAACAGTATTAACTAAACTACTACCAGTACTAACTGAGAAAGTGACACAAACTATTTTTTTAAACTAACAACTAAGCAAGTTAAGCACTAAACATCATGATAAAGCATAAATAAGCAAATATAGGTAACAAATAAACACTAATAAGCAGTTCTACAGTAAATAAGCAAAATAAGAAAAATAAAAACTTACAACTCTCTTCGCACACAAAACATTGTCCAAACAAAGAATCTAATAACAAGCTCTAGCTTGTATAAATCAAGCTAGTGAGAGTCCATAAAGCCCATCCAGAACTGCTTATCATCGATAAGCTTGTAATATTTGAGTGTGGAATATTCTGTGACTTTACCTTAAACTTTCTTAGTATTTGAGTTAAAACAAATGACTTATATGATTTTATAAGAGTTAAAACATATTAAGTAAAGCTGTTAACAAAGGAAGTACAGAGATTCAAGAATTGACTTAAAAACTCCAAATTTGCATTAAGACGAAAATTAAAGTTACAAGACTTGGAAGAGTAAAATTGCATAAAAATAAGCTAAAATTTAACTAAAAACACGATAAGAAAAACTACTAAAAAACTAACGACCCTTTTCTTGGGTTATAATGGCCCTATTTATAGCCGAAGTCTTCTCTTCTTGGGTCTTCCAACTGTGCTTCTTTTGTGAGAGCTTCACTAGGTGTTTTTGTTGTGTGAGGGACTTGATAAAAGCAATCTCAGCCATCCAATCTTCTTGTGTTTCTTTTTGAGTCAATCACAGCCATCGAAAAGCTTGGAAAGTGGTGAAGGATTGCCAACATGGCAATTATAAAGCTGGGGGAGATAGTGGAGGAGGGGGAAATGTTTTATCCAGGGTGGTGAATGGTTTGCAGGGTAAAAGAAGGTGAAGGGAACCCGTGAGTTGTTCTGATTTGTTGGGCGGGAAAGAATGGTTTGATAGTTGGCAGCTTTGGCCTCATCTCATTATAACTTCATTGTAAAAACTTCTGCCCTTTTAATAATACAACTTTAGGGTTTGGCAGAACTGGCCCCTAAAGTTGTACTTCACCCGTATTGCATTTCAGCCCTTGACTTTCTATTCTTGTAATACAACTTGAGGTTTGGCAATTTTAGTCCCTCAAGTTGTATTTTCTCCACTTGGATAACTTTTGACTTTGTCGGGGTTGACTTTCCTGACTTTGACTGACTTTGGCTTCGATTTGACTTTGTCTTTTCCATTCCGTGCTCGGTTTTGTCATTTTTGGCTTTGTTTTTCGTCCTTTTGTTGAATATCCGTTTCCTGCACAATACAAATGCAAAACATACAAATACAATGTATTTTTGGTACGTTTTTAGTCATTTAAGTCCGTTTTTAATGGAAAATGGTATGTGTGATTAAGCATATACCATAGCTAAAGGCCCATGGATAAACCCATGTAAGCCCAAGCCCACCATCCATTGTAAGTATATAAACACCTCTCCATGCCTTGGAGAGGTGGTTGGTTGCTCATTTTTACACACATTAATATATGTTTACTTTCTCTCTTTAAGTGTTCATCCAACCCTCTCTCTCACTAAAACAATCTATTTCCCTCTCATCTAGTATGTTATTAGATTAGTCTTCATACCTAAAAACTAATGTCTGCATCATAGTGTTATGTTTGACGGATTAGCGACCTTTATAATTGAATTAGTTTTAAATACCTGCTCGTTCTCGACTTCTCCTTTAATTTTCTTTTTTGAAAATTCTATTGCATCATAATATTGTTCTAGTGCATCTGCATCAGAATGTCATCATACTACATCATCACAATGTTATCATACTACTGAATCACCATTTTATTTTACTGCATTACTGTATTATTCTACTGCATCACTATGTTAATTTACTGCATCACAATGTTAATTTACTGCATCACAATGTTATACATTTTGTTGCTTCCCAATGTTATACATTTTGTTGCTTCCCAATGTAATCATAATGTTGTATTAAAATAATACTTTACACCCGTTTATTATTTTACTGCATCACAAGGTATATTTTATTGCATCACAATATAAATTTTACTGCATCATAATACACTAAACAAATAACATAATGCAGTAACTATTATTCACAAAACAGAAAGATATCAAGTATATTCATAAACACTAAGATACTATTATATTGATGTTTGGTAATAAATGTTATACATCTTATAACCAAAAAATAATCTTGAAAGTAATGCTTTAATATCTATAATGTTTTAGTGCATCACAGTTAATAATTTGGTGAATAGTACATTATTTACCATGACGAACTGAATTATTACCTATGATGATCCTACATAATAATGCAGAAAATTTTACACTGTGATGCAGTACAATTTACATAGTGATGCAGTAAAAGATATAATTTAATGCAATAAAATTTACACTGTGATGAAGTACACATCAATAACAAAAACATTCAATGCAGTATAAATAATACATTGTATCATATAAATATACAATTTTAATGCATAAAATTTACAATTTGAGCATAAAATATACAATTTTAATGTCATAAAATTTTACAAACATAACGCTAGCATTTAAAGTTAAATGCACTAAACAAAAATACATCGTAATTATAACTACAAAATAAATTGTTATTTACTTAGCGCATCACAGTTAATAATTTAGTGAATAATACATTATTTACCATGACGAACTAAATTGTTACCTATGATGACCCTACATATTATTGTATATTTTACACTGTGATGCAGTAAAATTTACATAGTGATGCAGTAAAATATACAATTTAATGCAGTAAAATTTACACTGTGATGCAGTAAAATATACAATTTAATGCAGTAAATTTTACACTGTGATGCAATAAAATATACAATTTAATGCAATAAAATTTACAATTGATGCAGTAAAATATATAATTTAATGCAGTAAAATTTACATTGTGATACATTAAAATATATACAATTTAATGCATTAAAATTTACAATGTGATGCAGTAAAATATACAATTTAATGCAGTAAAATTTACACTGTGATGTAGTAAAATTTACAATCTAATGCAATAAAATATACATATTAATGTACTAAAATTTACACTGTGATGCAAAAAAATATACTATTTAATGCAGTAAAATTTGCACTATGATGCAGTAAAATATATAATTTTAATGCAGTATGTAGTAAAATATACAATTTAATGCAGTAAAATTTACACTGTCATGCATTAAAATATATAATTTAAAGCAGTAAAATTTACACTATGAGTTAGTAAAATTTATAATATGATGCAGTAAAGTTTACATATTAATATAGTAAAATTTACACTATGATGCAATAAAATATACAATTTAATGCAATATAATTTAATGCAGTAAAATTTGCAATAAGATGTATTAAAATATATAATATTAATACAGTAAAATTTACAAAGTGACATAGTAAAATATACAATTTATTGTAGTAAAAATTACAATGTGATGCAGAAAACTATACAATTTAATGCATTATAATTTAATGCAGTAAAATTTACACTGTCATGCAGTAAAATAACCAATTTTAATGTAGTATATAGTAAAATATACAATTTAATGTAGATAAATTTACAATGTGATGCA